>JAHWFP010052302.1:0-38706 GCA_023313725.1 Lithobius niger | reverse complement strand
TGTAAAATGTCACATTTTCAGTAGCTGTCTTTGTATTTCTGTAAAATGTCACATTTTCAGTAGCTGTCTTTGTATTTCACAAGTATATAAAAACTCCTATGCATAAGTGTAAATCCTTTTATGTGAACTTAAATTAATCAGAAGTTCTAAAACTTACATAAATCTTCGAGTCCACCTCTTCTCGTTTCCCAGCTGGCCCAAGAGGAGATGGCGCTGGTTGGTGCCAAAATCCAATCTGGTTTTCCGTCCACCCGTCGGCGCAGATTCAAACGAGTTAGTGGCCTCTGTGAACTGCAGTCACGTTCGCTTGTTTTCGTTATTTATTTATTTATTTTCCTTCTGAGGTCAAGTTCATGGCTCGGAACTGCCGGAACACAAGTTAACCAAAAAGCACAAGTTAAAGATAACTACTTTTGCTCCACAACAAGGCATTAAAAAAAAGAATCGTCCTAAGGTTCATTTACCCACCAAGCTATTAAAATTGACAAAGAGGGACAATAAAGTTACGGAGAGAGAAATAGCCAGAGAGATAGCTTGCATTATAAATACCAGAGGCATTTTTTTTTGGCCCTGTTCATTAAAGAAATCAAGCAGAAGACTTGAGAAGAAATACATAAAACAAAGATGGCTACTAAAAGAAACGAAATTACCTGTAAAATTTTAGTAACAAACGATCAGAACAACGAATGCAATAATATGACTCGCGAAGGATGACAGACAAGTTGACATTGCAACAATGATGTCAAAAATGAGCATTTTCACAAACTCATTGAACAACTCACCGACCGATTAGACAAAAACCGACAGCTTCCACCAAAATCGCGCGCGTTTTCACCTTTTCAACTCCTGCATGCAGCATTGTGGAATCTACGAACATATAAAGAAAGTAGCGATAAATAAAAAATGGAACAACCCTATTCGCAGCAGCGCTGCGATTTTTCGTAACTCAAACGAGATCACGTGACCTACAAAAGCTTAATGAATGACGGAGAATTTGGAACGAGGATGCTGTGTTTAGAATACGGGCAACGCTATCGAAATGGTGAACAGGCACCTGTAAGTCTTTTATGAACGGACTCACGTTAATGATCGATGAGTAAAGTGGAGGCCAGTGTCAGGAAAGAAATGTTTTTGCTCACCAATCACCCTTGCGTTATCAAGGGCGTTGTTATGCAGGGTTACATTAAATACTGGCTAATAAGTACGTTTATCAGCTATGGTGGAGTCACTGGTTACCTTCTTTTAGCTTAGTGGGGATGCTACGTGACGACAATCTCCACCAATTGTTAATGTCCTTTACGCGGTAAATAATCCTAGCCGAGAACTGCTGCGGGCCCGCCATCTTTAATCGATGTATTCAGCGCAAAAACCGCCTCGATGATTATGATGCTTCAGTGGTGACGTCACGCTGAGTTATGTGATGAGTTTATGAAAGTGCCCAATGTCACGTGCCATCGCAAGTCTGCAGGAATTGAACTCCGGTTTTTGGATTGGCTGATTGGTTCACTTGCCATCGATAGACAGTCCACATATAATGGGAGCTCCGTAGTGCTCAAAGGAGCCATTCAAAAACCATTTGGCCGTTTTAAGCCATTTTTAACCCCTCCATCGCCCCTGTGTGGTCATCTGTGGCCAAATCTTGGACCCCCCCCAAAAAAAAACACGTGGCTCATTGCCAAACCCCCCCCCCCCCCTCCGCGTACTTAAAAAAATTACACCTTAATGTATTTTCGACAAATGCAGTACCACTTCATATAAAATTTGTGCCGTACCAGATTTGGTGAATTATTATTATATAAATGACGGCAAGAGCATGGCTCATAATGCCCAAGAAAAACAACAACATCATCAAGTGGGAAACAGTGCACCGTAGCGTGCTTTAAACTGATTGGTGGAGGTGGAAGAAACGACCTCTTGAGGTAGACGATTCCAAGGACGGATAGTTCGATTGGTGAAGAAATGTTTCCTGGTCTCAGTACGGATGTTTTGCTGGAAAAGTTTAAGGTTGTGTCCACGAGTTCGAGCATCACGTCGCAGCTCAAAGAAAGTGGTAGAGGAAATGTCGTAATGGTTGTTGAGGATCTTGAACGTCTCGATGGCGTCACCTCTATCGAAGCGTTCGACAAGGCTTGACAGCTTGAGAGCCCTTAGGCGGGACTCGTAGGGAGTGAAACGAAGGCCAGGGCACCACTTAGTGATTTTCCTCTGAGTCTTTTCAAGAATATCGATTGATTTTACACAATGAGGTCTCCAGGCCTGGACGCAGTAATCCAGATGAGGCCGAACAACAATCTTGTAGAGCGTTGCAAAAAGTGAGTTGGTTAAGTAAGTGAAGGTTTTAAAAACATAGTTGGCAGTTGAAATGGCTTTTTTAGCGGCGGAGGCACATTGTGGGTGAAATTTAAGTTTGTTGTCAACCACAACACCAAGATCCCTGACAGTATCCTTAGAGGAAATAGGTAGACCATTTAAGATATAAGGGAAGTGCTTGTTATTGAGTCCGATATGAAGTACGACAGTTTTAGAAATATTGAAAGACATGCGGTTTTCTTGGGCCCACTGTACAACAGAGTTAAGGTCTGCTTGCAGTTTAAGTAAATCGGTAATAAACTGGACAGTGCGGTAAATTTTAAGATCGTCAGCGAAAAGGAGACAGAGACTGTGGCAAAGGCGTGGTGGAAGATCGTTAATAAAGATATTGAAAAGAGTAGGACCAAGAACGGAGCCTTTGAAGCGACGGTTGCACAAATAGTTTTCAAGCCAGAAGACCAAGAATGGAGGAAGGTCAAGTTTGCGGAGCTTATTAACAAGAATGGAATGGTCAACAGTGTCGAAAGCTTTTTTGAAATCAAGGTAGATAACGTCACAGGAAAGGCGGTGGTCAACAGCAGCAGTCCAGTGATCAAGAGCAGTGAGAAGGTTAGTTAAACAGGATTTGCCTTTGACAAATCCATGCTGGGAATTGTGAAAAAAATTTTTGTCGTTTAAGTGTTTCGTCAGAAAACTAGCAACAATTTTTTCAAAGACCTTTGAAATAGAAGAAAGTAGACAAATGGGACGATAATTCTCCACAGATGTGGCGCAGCCACCTTTGTGCAATGGAATAATATTAGCGTCTTTCCAAGAAGTGGGAAAAACACCAGTGCGAAGGGAAGTGCAAAAAATTAGATATAAGGGCAGGGACAGTGAAGTAGCACAGTTTTTTAGTAGAGCTGGATGAATACCATCAGAACCAGGACTGGAGTTAGCATCAAGCTCATTGATAGTGTTCGACATGAGAAACCCAACAAAGTACCTCCTACTCCACTTTCGCTTTTAATAAACGCAGCTGTTTGATTCATCGTGTGAAATATCATCAAAAACCAAAACTGGTAAAAAGGGCCGCTAAGTTCTGAATGGTTCGCCCCTTCAAAGGAGTGATATCAACACACCAAAACATTCGCCAAGTTAATGGCACCGCTTAATAGTTCGAAGGTTAAATGAAAACTAGAACATTGCTACCGAATGCATTGATTCGGTCTTCAAAGCTGCCGGAAACAAACATCTCCTCGAAGACTTTCGCATTTCCACGCTGCTGAAATCATTCGAAATCGAACGACCTTCCATCCTCAAAATCTTCAAAATGAAGGAACCGTACGAATCAATCCAAACCACCTACATCAGTCACCTCAGAAGAAAGACAGTTTTTCTAACATCGCTCGCCGCAAGTCTTCGAAGCAGCTCTCTCAAGTGACCCCGCTTACTGCTTCTTCTTCGACAAGTGCAAATTCATCCATCTGAGGCCTCGTCCCGATTTTTGTGCCAAGACACGGAAACCATCTGAGCTATCAAAGCCAATTATCATTCCAACACTCACAAACATCATTGGCGATGTACCCGAAAGAACACTATGCCCCATTCGGGCCCTACGTTACTACGTCAAACGAACAGCTGATCCCGAATGCAGAAGAGGCCGACTTCAACTGTTTCTCCGCTTCACCAAGGGCACTAACGTCACCTCAGCCGCTATGATTGCAAACTGGGCAAGAAAGTCATTCACAGGGCTTACGACGACCAGAATATCAGCTGCACTGACGAGAACATCATGGTCACAGCACGCGAACTCAGGGCACTTTCAACCTCACGGGCATTTCACAACCAGGTCTCCATCGCTGAAATCCTCCAAGTTGAGTCATGGAGAAACCAAACTGTCTTCACAAATCACTTCTTCACGGACATGACAAGACAGGAAGATGTTCTACATCGTCTGGGTTCCATTGTGACAGCCAGATGTGTCCTCCAACCCCCCTTAAGCACTTAATACAGAAACGAAGACGGAAGCAAGACTTCTTCGGCAGAAGACCTGGAAGCAAGACCTCACCTCTAACAAAATGGCCTTTTTCATGGCCACCATATTCTACGAAAGAGATCCAAATACCTGTTTCTGTTTATCTAAATCAATAAAGTGCTAAGTTTGTTAAAGTTTTTGGGGGAACCAGTCCGCAACCGGGGTAACTCGTCATGATGGCGCCCGCAACCTATACTGACGATGTCAACTGTGAATGCAATTAAATTTACAGGTAGTAGAAATTTTCGTGCCGAAGACTAGAAACCTTAATTTTTCCCTGGTCAAAATTGATTTCTATCGTCTTATCGAAAATGTATACTACCTGTAAATACCCACCCTATACCTCCCCTCTTGAGCCACCATCATGGTTGACATATCGAGAGGAAAAGGGATGGCCGCCGGGACGAGCCGTCTGCTTTTATAGGAGGGCTGCGCATGGCGACGCATGCGCAGTGGGGTTGTGCACTGGTCGTATCTAGAGAGTAAAAAAACCTCAAGACATTAAAGAGCACCCAGAGACTGAATGCAATAAATTTTAGAGGTAGTATACATTTTCGATAAGATGATAGAAACCAATTTTGACCAGGGAAAAATTAAGGTTTTTTTAAGGCTTACATCCATAGTTTATACACATAATCATTTTCTTAATACTAAGTAGCTTAGCTACGCTCGCTCATTCCGCGTTGTCTCGCTACACTCAAGGAGGTTTAACACTGCAACTTTTATGGTTTTGACGGACATTCCACATCTAAAACGATCAAGCTTATGATCATAGTGTAGTAGGCATTTTTCGTAACGCTCCAGATTAGAAACAAACGATAAACATAGGGTGAGTCTGGCGCCTCTTTCTTGTTCACATTGCCTGCCATAATAGCGCTGAGAACACTACTGGACCACGCGTGCCTACGTGGCGCAACTATGGACCATCCTCATCCAACCTGATTCCCGTTGTGTACTGAATGGAGCGTGTAACAAGTGTCCATGTTGTAACTAACTTCGTATGCTATCCCTTGTCACGAGGTCGTCTGGGAGAGAGAATGTGGATTTCGTTTCCCAGCTCCAGGCCATTTAATGCAACATCGCCGAACCTTATTTTTACCAAAGCCACGATAAAAGGCATTTTCTTTCTGACATGCACCTGAACTGGCCATAAGCCAGGAGGCGAGACATGCGATTTGTACCTAGTCGTCCTTGGCTTGAAGACGCCTTATCCATCCCCGCTACAAGGCCGTTTCAACGCTGTAGTACGGTTGTTGCTGCATGCTTAAACTAAACAAGCTTGGTAATTTTATCATGAATACTTCGTCCGGTCTTGGTATAGATTATTATTTTTATTCAACTAAATTGTGCTGCGGAAGCTGCACAGTGTAAGCGATGCCAGAGCGGAACACCAGGTACCACACAGCGCTTTTAATTTTTGTTAATACCACACTTCCACACTTTACATGGGTTTCCTTCTTTCACATAATATATAAAGAATTTTTGGTTGAAACCATCTCCTTTCCTGCTACGTGTGATGCTTTGAAACAGGAACCACATGTCGCTTATAATTTTTTACAGAATATAAAATATCCAAAAAGTAACTCATTTTGGTCTTTGGATCTTCCCACCCCACACTTTACATGGGTTTTCTAGTTTCATCGAGACACACGCTAGTGTGTCGCGCCAAGTTAGGCAACAAACATCACAACAAACATCACATCAGTTCAATTGTCGAAGTTGTAAACCATTGTAGCGCGACGTCTTATATCCTGAAACATAGTTGGGCACATTTCAGATACAGACATAGGGCCTTAGGGCTTCGGGGAGATAACCAGGAGTGGTTAACGCTTGTTAAACCCTTTGAAGATACTGGGGGAAAAATAATAATGCAGTACAAAAGCTTAAATTGTGTTGAAATCTAGAGCAATGATCCATCTGACAAAATTTAACTCGTGTAGAAATGCCAGCTAAACTGCTTTCAATGCAAAATCTTGACGTTCAAAAACGTTGAAAATGTGTTGCTACTAGTTGCTATGTAACTAACTAGCTAGCTAGTCTGCTCATCCTCATGTTAAATCCCATAGGGTGATTATTAATCGATTCCAAGATAACGGGAAGGCTTCCAGCTGTGAAATTGGACGAATGGGTGCAGTACAATACGAACTGCGTACGTATTATGGTTTGGAGCCTAAGGGCGTAACGGGGATGGCGTGGGAGGGCACGTAAGTACGAAAATATTTTTATAACCATTGTTAGTATTGTTGGCATCGTCTCTCATTAGACGGCCAAATTTCAGACAATGAGAACGTGTATACTGACGTGTGTGCCTAGACACACATTAGTATATCACGATAAATCTAAACAACGTTGCAAAGAAATTGTAGTCACGTCCAAGTCACAAAAATAAACCAACTTAAAAACAAAGCAAAATAAATAAAGCCAAAAACTGGTAAAGAGGCCACCAAGTTGAGAGTGGTTCGGCCCTTCAAACGAGTGATATCAACACACCAAAACTAACTAAATAAAACAAATTACAACAAAATTAAAACCAAACCAAAAACCTATAAAGAGGTGACTAAATTGAGAATGGTTCGGCCTACAGGCAAAAGGTAGTAGCAAAGTAGCAAACAGGTCTACAGTAGTCCTAAAGGAAACGTTTATAAAGGAAACCACTCTTACAAATGCCAGTGTACACAAATTCAGAGAAAATGGACATGGTCGCAGTGTGGGGGCTATTAGTCCGGAGGATATATTCCCAAATTAGACGAAATTGTGCATTTTACCATAAAAGCATGAAACTTGGCAGGATTGTTGTTTACATCAAATTAAGACTTTTAAGCGTTGTAGACATTCCCCTGAATTGCTACGAGCCGCCATATTGGAAAATGGCAGCCAATAGTCTAAAATTGTGCAGTTTCATCATAATAGCATGAAACTTGACAGGAATGTTGTTTGCATAAAATTAAGAATTTTAAGCGTTGAAGGCATTCTCCTGAATTACTATGAGCCGCCATATTGGAAATTGGCAGCCAAATTAAGTTTTTTCTCGTAACTTCTGAACGAATCAACGGATTAAACTTTTCTTTTTTTTTTCCTGTTGTTCGTAATTAATTTTTTTTACCAAAAAACTGAAATAACTTTTCATACGACCAACCATTTTATCTGAAAACCTGATTTGTAACTACTGTTTCACGGAATTCAGTGAGTTATACGGTATGAATATTTTTTTATTATACGATTTGCTTACTTATGGCTTAATAGGCCCCTGAATTTGTGATTTTACTCTGAAGTAATTAGTACAAAGATGAAACCAACGGCATTCGCCTTTGAAAGCAATTGTAAATAACGTATCAAAATTATACTAAAATCTAGACACACGCTACTGTGTCGCCGCTAAGTAGATGATTTATTGTTGTTGGGGCTTAATTGTTTGAACGTAATTGTTAGAGTGTAATAGTTGTCATGTTAACTGACATAGGGAAAGAATCGGACGAAAACGGGATGGCCGCTGATGTTGATGGGCTCCTGCAGGAGCTCTGGAAAAAGAAAATACTAACGAACAGTGACATAAATCTAGGAGTAGTGACTGACGATGTGTTTGTTCAGGTTATGAGAGAGGCACGACGAAGGGGGATCAGTGAGAAGAGAGTTAGACAATTTGGAGTAAACACGGAGATGAAGGGTAGGGGAAAACAAGATGGTGGTGATGCAGATAAGGTGTGCGGTGAGAGTAGCAAGGCTAACAATGAGAAAGCAAGTGAAGCGGTAAGATTGTTCAGTGAAATAGCAGCAGAGCATGGTCAGCCAAAGTGGAGTGACTGCGACGTGAATGCAGAGGAAGAAGTGGAATGGCAAGGTGAACAAGAAGAAAGAAGGCGAAATAGGAGTCTGCAAGCTCTCAAAAGACAATATGGAGGTGGTTTAACCAATATTCGCATGCCGAAATCGGTTGTGATGGTTTGCGGAATGTCTGGAGGTCCTTACTCAACGTCGCGAATTTACTTAGCCGTGGCTGAAGTTGTAGGTGAAGAAGAAATCGTCGCAGCTGGCACTCTGCGGTCAGGCCATGTGTTTGAGGTCGAAGTGAAAACTGTTGCGGCAAAACAGAAGCTGCTGAAAGCCAAGCTAATCATTTATGGACAACCAGTCGATGTATTTGACTTACACGAACAGACAGTGCAAGCGCGCTTGTTATGGTTACCTCGGAGTATTACACCGCAAGAGATTGCTACAGGCTTCGCACGCATTGCGACGTTGGAAAGACATGAATTTGAACGTTTGAATGTACATGGGAGATTTGTGTGCGAGACGACGGCACGGCAAGTCACGCTTCGTCTTAGGGAAGGCGTAACGATGGAAGATGTCCCTGATGTTGCTACGATTCGGGGAATACAGACATTGGTCCTCGTCAAGGATCGGGCGCCTCAATGCTTGAGGTGCGGCATGAAGGGGCACTTTCGTAGAGCGTGCGCGAGTCGCACGTGCGACATCTGTGAAATTTGGTGCGATCCCCGACACCTATGTCCGCACTTGCAGGCGGCGGCAAGAGATAAGCTAGTGCAACGGATGATGCAAGCAGGCCCGCAGCAATCAGGGACTGAAGTAAGCAGATACTCGCAGCAACTGCAACCGCAGCTGAAACCGCAGCCGAAACTTCAGCCGAAACTGCAGCCGAAACCGCAGCCGAAACCGCAGCCGACACTGCAACCGCAACAATCACAAGGAAGTCGCCAGTTTGAGCAGTCGTGTCGGCTGCAGAGTCTGGGGCAGCCTGCCATGAGCACGAGTGCTCCGTGCCTCACGGCAGCATTGGAAAATGCAGAAGCTCAAGCTCCGAGCAATAGTGTGATTGCTGCTGCAGATGGAAAAGTACAACTCCTTGGGAAAAGCACAACTCTGTTAACAAATGATGGTGACAGTCCTTGGTTCACTCCACCTCCAAAACGAAAACGGAAGAGGAAGAAAAGTTCTGGTTCAGATGCTTCGTCTACTGTGCCAGTGTCAGTGCCAGTGTTAGTCAGCAATTTAGAGGATGAAGTTAATAGTGAAAATATTGATGATGCTAGTTCGACAGTTTGTGGTGAAGAGGATGGAAATGACATGAGTGTTGATCCAGCGGAAGTTATTGTGATGTGCAATTCGCAGCATAGTGAAGAGCATGTGCAAACAAGCGTGTTAGGTGATATGGTGGGGCAACTTTCGCAGGAGGCCCCAAGTCTACAAGTTCCTGATAGTCAGGTAATTTTAAACAGTAGTGGCGTAGACAGAACAGAGGGAAGTGGGGAGTAGGTTATAGGTGAATTTTAAACGTTCAAGACATCAGTTTTGTATAAAATTGCATCTTGGAATGCACGAGGCATACAACAGAAACTAGCGGATGTAGAATTATTATTAACGCATGTGGATGTCTTAGGCGTTCAGGAGGTAAACAATATGCGCGATTTTGATGCTGCTGGGTGGGCGGCGGATTTTGTAATGTCGGATTTAAGAGTAGGAGTCTTCATAAAGTGGGCTGTACCATATAGGGTAATTAAAATCGAACAGAAAGTTACGGGCATTGATGCAGTAGCGCTCAAAATATTTATGGGTGGAAAATGGGTCAGTGTGATTTTTCTGCATGTGATTGGTAATCCATCGATTGGGGAGTGGACGAAATGGCTGAGTCAGTTTGTTACTCCGGTCATCATTGGTGGTGACTTCAATGGTCACCACTATGACTGGGGGTCGCCGCGGACTGATGCGCGAGGCACTAGACTTGCTGGTGTTCTGGCTGATCTGAATTTTGTAATTATGCAGAATGGTACTCCAACATTCATAAGATGGCGGCAAGGTGATGTGCATGAATCAGTCTTGGATTTTTTTGTGTGTTCTGTTGACATTGCGAAACAGTTTCAGTTTGCGGTATCAGACGACTTGCGTGGCAGTGACCACTTCCCTGTGGTTCTCTGTCCCTACAGGCAACAGATGCATAATGGCTGGAATCGTGCAGCAGGGTCCTCACGGCGGCCGACTGTGAGCAACGGAGTTTTCACGGAATGGATAAGCCAGCGGCCGCAGCGAGCAAGGAAGCGCGATCCTCCTCCCCATAATACGGCCATGGCTTGGTGGACAAGGCGTTGTACCATTGCGGTCAGGGATAGGCGCAGGGCGTATAGACGATGGAAGAGAGCGCCCAGTGATGAATTGTGGTGGACATACCGAGGAGTTGTCGAGGAGTCGCACTTTATCCTGCGACAAGAGAAAGAGTCGCACGGAGAGCGTCTGTGTGCGGCGGTTGCAAGTTCTTCTTCGTTGTTGCAAGCCTGGAAAACATTAAGTCGCAGTAGTGTCAAAGTGGCGCAGGCATGGGTGTATAGTCAAGATGCGACCATGCAAGATCGCAAAGTGTTGTGTGGTGTTGACATGGCAAATGCCTTCAACGCACGATTTGCGAGTGTTTACGGTCTACCGGAAGGAATTCGCCCGCCTCCTTTGGTTACTAGTAAGGCTGTATCAAGCGCTGGAGGCATCCCATGGGAATTGTCTGAATTCCGTGCTTCGTTGGCAAAGTGCAAGAGTGGCAGTGCAGTTGGTATTGACGGTGTGAGTTATAACACCATCCGTTCGTGCACAGAAGAAGAGCAGCAACAGCTTTTGTTCTTGTTTCAAATGATTTTAGATGGCGGTCAGATACCACCAGCGTGGTTGTACACAGTTCTTGTTCCGGTGCACAAACAGGGCAGCATTAGGTCTGAGCTAACGAGTTACAGGCCTATTGCGCTTCTGTCGTGCATCAGAAAGATTTATGAAAGAATGGTAGTTCGGAGACTGAGCTGGCATCTGGAATACTACGATTGTTTAGCAAAGGTACAGTTTGGGTACCGGCCGAACCGTAGTGCCCAGGATGCAGTTTTGTTCTTGTTGACGAGCATCCGTGAAGCATGGGCACAGGGCAAAGTTGTCTTGGCTGTCTTTTTGGACATCAAGGCAGCTTATGACACTGTGTCCATTGCGTGGATGAGAGTGTCTCTCGAGAGCATGGGAGTCTGTCCGCAGCTTGTTGAGACAATTGTAGCGCTGTTGGGTGAGAGGACATTTGTGACGAGAGTCAATGGAAGCTGGTCTGCAGAAGCAGTTACGGATAGAGGTCTCCCACAAGGAAGTTGCCTAAGTCCAACATTGTTTGCTGTAGCAATTAATGCAGTTTTAGTGGAAATTGGGCTGTCGGCGAATATTGTATGTTACGCGGACGATGTGGCGGTCTGGTTTGTGGGAGATGTGCTTGAGCTGCTTGTGAGTCAGGCGCAGTCAACTCTAGAAAACATCCAGTGTCTCCTTGGTGACAGAGGCTTGCTTTTGGCCCCGGCTAAAACAGAAGTGGTGGTGTTTGCAAGATATACAAAGGTAGCTGCTGAGCGTGTACGATTGCATGTTGGTGATCAGGTTATTGTTCCAAAGAGGAGTGTGAAGTACTTGGGAGTAATTTTAGAAGCGAATCTTGATTGGACCTCTGATACAGCGAGTGTGAAAGATAAGCTGTTAAAGAGAGTAGCTGTTCTGAGAGCGCTGTGCAAAGGGAACAACATTACGAGAGGTGCACTTTTAGCAGTTTATAGGACCTTTGTTCGATCCGCTATGGATTATCATCTCCCGTTCCTGTCGTCTTCGGGCAGGAATATGAGGATGCTGCAGGTAGCTGTCAATGAGTGTTTAAGAACTGTGACTGGGTGCATTGCCTCTACCCCAGTTGCAGCACTGTGGGTAGAATGTGGTGAGATGCCAGTTGAGCACAGAGCACGTGAGCTGCTTGTACGTCTCTGCTTGCGCAATTTGAGTCGAGGTCCAGACGATCCAGTTGGGAATATCCTTGGGGATTACAAGAGACTAGGAGATACGACCCGCAGTATTTTGGGAGAGGCTGGAGCAGGAGTAACGTGGCTCCAGCAGGTCTCGCGTGGTGAGCTTGCGGTTGGCAGTGCTAGAGCGCTCAGTCCTTGGAGCTGGTGCCCGGACCTGCATCAGGTCTTCCTCCCCAAGAACACTGATTGTAAGGTTTACTGTGACGCCTCCTACAGTGCTAGAGACTGTCAGGGTGGTTTAGCGGTTGTGGTCCCTTCATTGAAAGTTTCTATTCAGCGGAGGGTTGTATCTGTGACGTCGAGTACGCTGTGTGAGCTGCTTGCTATCTCTGTAGCGCTTGATGTAGCAGAAGAATTGCAGCTACCTTCTTTCTCACTTAGCACAGACTCGCTAACGAGTCACAGTCTGCTACGGAAAGCTTGTGATGATCTTAGTGTGCAAGATCCACTGCTTTACTGTATTCTTTGGAAGCTCTGGGTGTTGACACGTAGCAGTGTTGTTGAGTTTTGTTGGGTTCGTGGGCACAGTGGCATTGCCGGAAATGAGCTTGCAGATGGGCTTGCCCGCGAAGCATTAGCTGGTGAATGCCAGACTGTTGCCCCGGTGTTGTCAGCGCAGATGCGCAGACCAATTGTCAGAGAGTGGGCCAAAGTAGCATGGCAACGGGATTGGGACCAGAGTGCTTTAGCTAGAAATTTTTATGGGCTACGTCCGATTTGTGGAGTGAAGTCGCTTGTAGACAAGTTGCCTTTTGAAGACGCGCAGGTCGTGTTTCGGTTGCGTGTGGGCCATACGCGTCTGCGATCGCATGCTTTTCGCTTTGGGTGGGCAGGTACGTCGAATTGTCAAGTGTGTGGTGTTGAGGAAACGCCAGAACATATTCTCGTGCACTGCACAAAGTACACGGCAGCGCGGTTAATGTTAGCCCCCTGGATGCATGGGATGTCCACATGGCAAGACTTGCTTTCTGAGTCGGCCAATAGACATGCCTTCGTGAAATTGCGGATGGTTGCAAAATTCTGCAAGGTTGCGGGAGTACAGGTTTAAGGCAGGGTAGTTCTGTTCACTCTGTTCTCTCTAGGGCTGCTGCTGTTTGATGGAACTGACATCGGTAGGTCCCTGGTTGTCCACTATGTGACTACAAGGCCCACTGGAACTTTCCCTAGATGGGAGAGGGAAAGTGGGCGGGTGGAGTGTGATATGCGTGTGTGCAGTGTATGTGGAAAGCCTGACGCTGGAAACCTGATGGACTGCCAGAACTTTCCCTAAATGGGAAAGAGAAGGCGGTGTAGTGTGTGCAGTCTAAAGAAGCAACGTTGTATGGCGCGTGTTTTTGTGTAAAGAGTTAGGTGTTAGGTGAAAGGCTGATGATGTGTAAATTGTGTAGTGTTAAGTTGTTAGATGGGGCGTACGGCTGAGGGCCATGGCTCCAAATAAAATATCGTAAGACATAGGGCCCTTAGGGCTTCGGGCAGATGACCAGGAGTGGTTAACGCTCGTTAAACCCTTTGAAACCCTTTGTAATGAGCTTATGCATGATTTCAGCATACTGGTGTAAATTTCCGGTGCGGTAGAAATCTTTGGAAATCGTTGGAATCAGGTGTCGTGGGTCCAGTAACGAAGAATACCACAACATTAAAGTTTGGGAAGGTGTCTTTTGTGGAGAAAACGTGCCAATAAATAACGTTGATTTGTGTTACTGGCTAGCTAGCTAACTATTAGCTGAGGTCAGGTCTCCCATGTTAATTCTCATAAGGTATAAAAACATGTCTACTGCTGGTTAGGAAAAGTTTACATATCTAAATTCTGGTACACAGGTAAAGAGTACTACGGGGGAAGACCCTTTTTGTAAAATGGGAATTGCAGCTAGAAGCACGTGGCTCTGAAGAGGCGCTTAAATGCAAAATTATTGTTGTGGCCATTGTTTGTATTGTTATCCAACTGTTTATTATAATAGTATATTATTGCCAGTGGAGGATGTGGCCATAGCGATTAAGGCGCTATGCAAGTGATCTGGGGGCAAACTGGGTAGCCGGTTCGAATCCGGGTCAAGCCACTCTGACGAAACGTAAGTGCATAAAGGTGGCTTACTGAACTACGTTATTTCTAGTGTACGATTTTCGCTGTTGGCTAATTTCCAATTTTCCTCAATAAGTGTTATACGCGCACCGTTTCAGTACTTATGTACCGCAACAATTCACTCGAGTTTTAACTAAATAACTATTCTTGCAATTATTGCACTGTTTGCTTCAACGACATGCCGATTTCGTTCGGTAATTCATTAAAATAAAATTAAATCAACACATGGTAAATAAACTAACCTTGGTTGCTGGTTGGATACTGTTCAGTGAATTTCATATTATGTGATATTTCAAAAGTGAAGTATTATGTGATCAGTAAGTTTTATAGTATGTGATTGCTAAGGTACGTGAATACACCATGGTAACTAAACTACAGAAGTTGCAACAGAAAGGAGACTGGGAATCTATCATTGCCAGGAAAATTTGAAACACAATGCAGGTCGTGAGCACACGGTCCACTCAAGTAGGAAAAGCGGAAATTTTTTTCAAAGAAGTATGTCTTAGTTATGTGCCGAGTTTTATGGTTACGCTTGTGTGATGCCACCAAGTAGACGATCGGCGAAGTAGATGAGATTAATTGTGAATGAGTGAGCAATTCCAGCTTCAATGCTTGATTAAAATTAACCTCAGGAGGGGCAATTGAAGGGGAATGCGCTGATTGAGTGAGCGAAGCGAACAAAAATCAATGTTACTCAGCCAGTGCGCTCAAAAAATGGGATTGAAACATAAAATACTTCCAGACAAAAAAGGAAGAGGTGACGATTAGACCGTGGGGTTCTTTGTCTTCACAGGCCTTTGAAAGTTGTGATAGCCACCCAAAACCAAAACTGGTATAAGAAAGGCCACCAAGTTTCTAAAAAGGGTCTTCCTTTGAAAGTAGTGATATCATCCAACCAGGAAAAGGCCGCCAAGGTTAATCGTATTAGACAAGTTAATCGCACCGAATAATACTTTAGACGTTAAATGAAAACTTGAAGCTTGCTAGCGCTAGTAGCAATCGTCTAGTTTTCATTTAATTTTCGAACTATTAGTAGGTGCAATTAACTTGGCTAATAGGATTAACTTGGCGGCCTTTCCCTGGTTGGATGATATCACTACTTTCAAAGGCCGACCCTTTTTAGAAACTTGGTAGCTTCTCTTATACCAGTTTTGGTTTTGGGTGGATATGATTAATGAAACAGGCCATTTGCCCGAATTCGACACTTTCAATGTTATTTATTGAAACTTTGAATTCCCTTTCACAGTTAGCAAAATTATACACGCTTCCTTTATTGTTCTTCTTGAAATATCCTTTCCGCTGATACCAAACATAAGCGGAAGTAACTACCGGAAGTGATACTAATGTATTAGTGAAAAGACGCCATTTTCTTTTCAAATTGGCATTTGAATACGACACTTTGAATTCCCTTTCACAGTTAGGGAAATTACATCTCCTGTCTTTATTGTTCCTCTTGATGTTTCCTTTCCAATGATATACTAAACACAACCAGAAGTAAGTACTGGAAGTGGTATGAATGAATCGTTATTAATGAATATATATGCCATAATGTAAATAACAGGTTTTTTATAGTGCTCAAAATTGAAGGAATTGTTCACTTTTTGTGAAAAGCATTAAGTATGGTATAAATGAACATGAAGGGTAACTGGAAAAAAAAAAGTTTAATGATGGCAAGTTCAAAAACCCCCTGAGAGGGCGGGATTTACAATCCCCCAAACGGTTCTCTGGCTGTAACTCCTTTACCGTCAACAAATCAAAAGCATAAAGTGAAGCCAAGACGTTCAGCACACAATTTTGGACAGGAAAAGGATTATACATCTTTTACGTAAGAGCAACCCTTGAACCACACAATCGTATTTTAAGTATTATCACCCTTAATTCACACGGACACTCTTTTTTCAATTGGTTGTTATAGTGATTTTCGTATTCTAAGTGCTTGCGAGCCCTTCAATAGCTCGAATGGACGTGCTTCGAATTTTCTGAAAGGGTGGAATCTATTCTTTTCATCAATCCTAACCGAATTTTTTTTGCCTTAAGTAGGGTCGTCCTACACCCACTGAAAGGCGAAGGGGTAACGGCATAGCGGCAAAAGCACATGGTGATTTTAGAATTCAAAGTGCTCTTGCGAGCCTTCTAATAGCCCGAAATGGACATGCTTAGGGTTTTCTGAGAGGTGGTGATCTATTCTTTCCACCAATCCTAACCGAAATTGTTTAACTTAGAGACCATTCTACAGCCATTAAAGGTGAAGAGGTAAAGGCACAGCAGTGAAAGTGTATGTTGATTTTCGAATTCAAAGCGGTCTTGCGAGACCTCTAATAGCCCGAAAGGAACATACTTAGAATTTTCTGAAAGGTGGGGATGTATTATTTCTATTAGTTCTAACCGAAATTATTTAACTTAGGCAGGAATTGTCCTACACTCATTTAAAGGATGGCGTAGCAGCGAAAGCGAACAGTGATTTGCAAATTCAAAGTGCGCTTCTAATAGCTCGAAATTGACATACTTAGGATTTTCTGAAAGGTGGCGATCTATTCTTTCCATCAATCTTAACCGAAAATTGTTTCGCTTAGATAGGGACCGTTCTACACTCGTTTAAATGTGTAGCTGTAATTGGTGTAGCGTTTATTTTCAATTTCAAAGTGCCATTGTAATGCTCACATTTGTATTCTTATCTAAGCTAAACACATTCGGTTAGGATTGAAGGAAAGAATAGATTCATACCTTTCAGAAAATCTTAAGCATGTTCATTCCGGGCTATTAGAGGGCTCGCAAGAGCACTTTGAATTCGAAAATCATCATGCGCTTACGCCATTACCTCTTCACCTTTAAATGGGTGTAGGACGGTCGCTATCTAAGTTAAAGATGATTGATGGAAAGAATAGATTGCCACCTTTCAGAAAATCTTAAACATGTCCATTTCGGGCTGTTTTCAGAGTTATGGAAAACAACTGATTTGGGCGCCATTTTCCAATATGGTGGCTCATAGCGATTGAGGAGAATGTCTACAACGCTTAAATTCTTATAATTCTAAGTAAACATCATTCCTGCCAAGTTTCACGCTTTTATGATAAAAATGCACGATTTTAGACAATTGGGCCGCCATTTTCCAATATGGCGGCTCATAGCACTTTAGGAGAATGCCTACGATGCTTAAAATTCTTAATTTGATATAAACAACATTCCTGCCAAGTTTCATGCTTTTATGATAAAAATGCACATTTTTAGGTATATACTCCGTACTATATGCGATGGAAATGAAAGGCAAGCTGCAAGCGTGTACCAAGAAAGGTATCCCGATCGACGATAGCCGGCAACACGAACCTTCGGCATTTTTGTAGCCAGGCTTAGAGCGAGTAGTACGTTTGCTGAACCGTGGCGTGGACCACGACCACGACGGGATCGTATAGTGGGCAATGAAGGACGAGAATAGTGGTCCTGGCTCTTGCGGCTCTCGATCCACAGAGAAGTAGCAGAGGTATTGGTGGACAACTATAGGGATGAGAGACAGAACGGTACTTCAGATTCTGCATAGCCACAGGTATCACCAATACCGCATTCATCTGCATCAGGCCCTGACTGAGGACGACCTGTTTCGGAGACAGGACTTTTGCCTGCTTATGCAATGATTGATGAATGACACTCCAACCTTTGTAGAACATGTGATGTTTTCAGATGAGGCAACCTTTCATAGGGATGGCACAGTGAACAGGCACAACATGCATTATGGATCCGATTAAAATCCACATTGGTTACGTCAGAGCTACTTCCAAGTTCGGTTTAAAACCAATGTTTGGGCGGGCATCATTGGGAACAGGGTCATTGGACCAATCTTTTTTGATGGAACCCTTAATGGGCAAAGGTATTTGCAGTTCCTGCAAACGAAACTGTTGAATACCCTTCATGATTTGCCACTAGCGGTGATGATACACATGTGTTTCCAACAGGATCATCTACCTGCTCGACAGTGGTTGAATAACCAGTTCCCCATCCGCTGGATTGGTAGGGGTGGACCAATTCCACCCCCAGCGAGATCACCCGATATTTTTCGTTGGACTACTTCCTTTGGCGTTTCATTAAGAACGAGGTGTATAAAACAGAACCCTTGTCGCTCGATGACCTTAAGGACCGGATTCGAGCAGCAGTTGCAGTCGTCACGCCTGACATGCTACGAAACGTTCGTGCATCATTTGTACATACGTTTCTGGTCTACGCGTGAGCGGGAGAAAGCAGAGGACACCAACTCAAACAACCAAAGAAGCAGGGCATTTTTTTTAGGAAATGTGACTGGAGGTCCACTTTCACAAAAGGGCACGACTTTAATATATAAAGGGCACCATTATGTTAATGGCTTGCCTATTAACATAATAAAAAAAATCAAACTATGTGCAATGAGGTTTTGTACTGAGGGGGCAACACTAGTCATTTAGCCAAATTGTGGGTAGGTAGAAACCAATAACAGCTATGATCTGGGGAGTGCTGTTAGCTCCTTTAGCGGGGTCCCCGGAAGCAGACGCATTTTTGCTATTTTCCAGCATTTTCTGGCTGTGTAAAGGGCTGTTGGAAAATTTTTTACAAAATCAGTTTTGCTGATTGCATTATACGCATAAAAAAAGTTTATAATGTAAATCTTTCAGTTTTTCACACTAGATATACTTATATTTTATAAATAAAATATGTCTTCAGGATAGGCAAGGTTTTTTTCAGCTACGCAAAAAGTGACAGTTTGCTGAAACCGAATAAGCCTTCAAAACCAGAAAAATAAAACCTCAACGTGCCCTTTTACAAAAGTTGCCCCTGCCCTCTCGGTTGGTCTGTGCACGCTACTGGATTTTACCTACCGTGAAGATTCGTTGTAAACTGGATTGAATCTGAATTCATTATCCGTATCCCCAAAATTTGTAGTTAGCGAAAAAACATTCTCATGAAAGTATTAATGTATTAAACTTGACATTTTATTTCCTTTTTAGGGTGGACCTCCAGTGGGTCTAATTGAGTTTAACTGGAGGTCCACTTTAGGCGGCTGAACGTCCACTTGGACCTCCAGTTAGCATGTAAAAAAGTGCCTTGCAAAGAAGAACGATTTTGGTAGAAGATACTGATACTGTCTTTAATCTTTGTCACCAAAAATCGTTCTGCTTTGGATGTTTGGGTTGGTGTCCTCTGCTTCTCCTGCTCACGCCTACTGTTCTGTTTTTGTAACTATAGTGATCCTTGTTTGCTTAGATGTAAGTTAGTATTAAGGCATTAAGGCAGGGCAAACGGCTTAGGGCCATGTAAGCTCTCAATAAAAAAAAAATCAATCAATCAATCAAGGTAACCCGAGAAAACGAAGAAATCTTCTCAATTAAAGTGCTTTATGGAGAAAAGGTGCCCAAAGTGTTTTAACGCAACGACAATGTAAGAAAGATGTTATCATATAGTCATTTAGTTTTTATCATTCTATACAGCGAAACTGGGAAGACTAGCAACGAGTTTGTCCGTCCTTGCCTTTTTTTAACCGTAGTCAAGTGAACTTAAAAAAACATGGCAAATTAAGACATCGTTGCTTCCTTACATCTAATAGACTTTATCAACATTTGATAGTCGCATTTAACATGCTTGCGTCTACGTAATATTTTGAAGATTCCTCGTTGCCATGGCAACGTGAAAACTTAACACCATATTGCATGAATGAATAGGCCTACACTCGAACCCAATTTTTCGTCAGCTGCTACTTGCGAAATTAAAACGGCAGGTAAAAATTAGCCTACAATTTAAAAATTGGGCCTAAAGTCGAAAACTAGGCCCAAAACCTAACACATTTATTTTACCTACAATTATGATGGTTACTACCTTTAGATTATATAATAGAGATTCTGTTGCAGTGCGTGATAGAGGTGTGCGCCTCAAGAGTGGCGGACGAAAGTGTACAGAAGACCGGTTTTTGCGACTAGGTCGTTGCTGACTTTGCTAGGTTTTTTTTTTTACTTGCTGTTTGGGATAACATGAAGGCCCTAAAGGGTTAACGGCTCCCACCAATGTATTTTTGTATTTATATTTTATTTTGAAGAATAGAATTGTACGTTTCATCAATAGTACTATTGTGTAAAATGTAAGTTTCTTAGGCCACACAGAGCAAATAAATGTTTCTCGTGTAAGTTAGTTCCAGTAAACGATGACAAATTTATTTTTATTTCATTTCCGAAAAAAACGATGAGGGTGTTCCTTTTTTTTCCCCCAAAAATGTATAAGAAGAATTCAATGGTGTAAAGTTGAACTTCTAAATCGTTTAATTGTTTTTAATTGTTGGCCAGTTCATCAAAAAAACAACTATATTTGGCCGGAACCATACAAAAATTGAGACAAGGAAAGCGCAATGCACAAGCAAAAAAAAATGGCGGGCAGTTTTGCAGATGTGGCGATGCCAGAGAGACATTTGTTTTACGTTGTGTGGCCTACATTTAGAATAGTGTCAGATAAAACACCTACCACAAACACTAGAGGTTTATTTAATAATTATCCATAATTATGGATAATTTTTCAATAAGATTTATGCTTGGGAAAGGCGATTTTATCTGACCACTACTCTAATTGCATTATTGCTTCCATGTTTCTATGTTCATTTTTTTTTTTCTGTTTATATAGGTCATTAAAAAAATTGTAGTTTCTCGAGACAGTAATAAAAATCTGCTAGCGATTTTTTCATATGAAACCTTTTGGACATGAGCCAATGGATAGAGGCAAGATTGGACCAAAATTAGGCTAACAATTGGCCAACAGATAGTGGCAGTCTAGGGCCAATGCCGGGCCAACACTTGGCCAACGGATGGTGGCAAGCTTGGGCCAACTTTGGGGATCCCAGACATAACCCAAGTTGAACCAACCATATGGGCAAACACTAAAACCAAATGGTGGCCAACACTTGGACCAACGCTTGTGCCAATGCTAGGGCCCACATTGGGCCTATGCTTGGGGTGGGAGGGGGGGGGGTAAATTGAGGACCAAAGCTGGCCCAACAGATAGTGGCAACCTAGGACCAATGCTGGACCATCTCTTGGCAAACACTTCGCCAGCACACGGTCACAATCTTCGACCAACTTTGGGGATTCCAAACACATCCCAAGTGGGGGCCAACCATGTATAGGCCGACTAAAATGAAATGGGGGCCAACACTCTGGCGTGGTTTTGGCAAAGCGTTTCATGCTACTTGGGAAAGGCAACAAAGCAACAAAAAGCGTCTTCAGATTTTTTTTTGTAAAAATCGGAATCCAGTTGAGAATTTTGGCCTACACCCCCCCCCCCCCCAACTGCCACCAATAATTGTTGTCAGTACGTCCCTGAATGGTAACACTGGCTGGTGCCAATAAACTGCAAGTATTTTGTATTTATTAAACGTACTAACAAATGTTGATATGAAGGGAGAGTGCCAAAACAACAAAAACTTTTATTTGAAAATATTTTATTAACTCAAAAATTGGAGATGCACATTCATTCTGTGTGACACATGATGCAACTCATTAACACTTACAAATAAATACACGAAATGGTACAACGAGAACAGGCAAAAATAAAAGCAGAATACTATAGAGTTGGCCAGACACACTATTAAAGTATCATTACTGGTGATCTAACTAAGAATAATAGGTTCATTAGCATTGCGTGATGCTAATTCTAAAGGGAACGTGTGTCAAGTATTCAGTATTTGCGTACATGAGTATCAAGTATTTCGGTTCAGGCCTTCATTCAGTGGCAGGAATATAAGTCACGATGGATGTCTAACGAATCAGTAATAAATAGGCATACGAAATCTTTCAGATTTATGAATTATGAAATGGCAAAACCACAAGCATAAACCGTACATAATGCAAATTTCATACTGGAAAAAAATAAATATAATGTAAGCAGTGAGCATGACGTTGCAAATGACTCTTTAGTCCTGCATTATGTAGGATGGATTTTTTAATTTTTCATTGAAACACTTGCAGCCAACCAACCACTTTTCCTTGATTGAAGCCAGCCTGTATTTCTTACCATGGTTTTAAAACTCTTTGGGGGAATTTACTCTCTGGGGAAAGTGTTAAATTATATCCAGTGAGTTGATAATCAAAGTTAGGGTCAGCAACCACATTCTATTAGCTGGTCTGCTCACGCCACCGTATTTTAAACATGCAAGGGACATGTTTAGCTGCAGTTAGAATGTCAATGAATGGAAAATTAAATAACTTCAGTTAGGCCGTTATAAGAACGAATGGGGGAGGGGTCCAAATCTGGGCCCCGCATTAGGGAGAGCAGGTCGAAAGCTAGTGGGGGATTAGAACTCCCGCCCACACTGGCTTTCTACCTTCCCTCCCCAATCTGGTTTCGAATTGGGCTTTCCCATTTTGTCTTAGAACGGTGCGACTCGACCAAAATCTGTGAAAAGACAACCACAGTGATGATGGCACAGTCTAACAGCCTGTCCTTAAATTGACTCTTAATATCCAGTTTAATTGGTTAGTTTTTTTGTTGTTGTATTTTCTTAGATAAACGTTCGTAAATTAGACAGCTTCCAAAAGCAGTTCTTGTAATTACAATAAGGGGAAGCAGGCTTCATCACAAGGGACACTGATCTTCAGTTTTTGCAGGAAGTGGAGCAAAGGCCAATGAAATTGCGATTAAGGATGAGTGGCTTTAGATTGCTCAGTATTGCGACTGGCTCTTTAACGACATGAAACCTATGTGCTAACAATGTGTGGCAGTGCCTGATAGGAAAGCAGCAATTCTTTCCAAAATTACTTAAGAAGGAGGAATGCAATCCGTTCGTTTAACATTCTGTGCCCAGTCACAAGCCGACAATACTGGGTTGTACCAGAGACCACCTTGGCATGTATTTTCGTGAGCTTCGTCTCTGACGCAGCGCCAGTATCTTTCGCATTTCTTGTGCGAGATGTATTCCTTTCCAGTACACTTGGGTCGGCCCTTCGGTGGAGGTGGGGGAGGAGTGGAGGGTGTTGTTGGACCTGTTGATTTCTTGGTTGTGGTATCCCATCCAAAGGTTGGTAGAGGATCTTTCCAGGAGGGCTGCAAAATAAGAATGAGCTTAATTTATTCTTTGCAAATGTACCTTCTTTTAACGTTCATAACCAGCTAAAAAATATCTTAAGCTTTGCGTGTTGTCATGTACTTTTTTAATTACCCTTGTGGCCCTTTTTTGTTTAATTTAATTTCTCTTCTAAACCACTTGTGGAGTACCTAAAGCTATATCTCCCGGGCACACCATTGCTTAAATCAAAGTACATAGTGGTACATCACTACTATACTACATGATCAAAGTACATCACTACTTGCCAAAGAAAGTAGTGATATCAGAACCAAAATGGCTGCCACCAAGTTTTCCACCCCAACCGTCAATCTTAACTGACACCTTGGTGATTGTCAGTCTAGCTTGAGTGATCACGGTCCGGACCACAACCTTGTTGGAAGCCATTTTGACTCTGATATCACTACTTTCTTTGGCAAAAACTTGATAGGTCCCTTTACCATTATGGGGTTTTCGTACGATACAGTAGTTGCTTCTAAAGAAAAAACTGGTGTCTTCCACAAATAAATTCAGTTCTAACTGTGGCATTCTGAAGCAAGTCACTTATAATTAATGATGTAAGAAATTTTCTGAGTGCATGAGTAAGAAGCAAAGGAAAGACTATTTATTATAACAGCGTAATGCTGGAATTTAACAAGTTGACAAACTACTCAACATCATCTGACTCCCACCTCTCCCCCATCATCCTTTCTCTCCGAGACCAATTACTAGTGACTGGAGTTGAATTTAGAAATTTAGAAATTGTAACTACAATCCCTGTGACTTTAACATTCATGTGTGAACTTACTCGCTTTGTAGTTGGTGGTGGTGGTGCTTCTGGAACTATGTAATCCTTCAGGTGATTGTACATTACGTGGATTAGATTATTTTTTGGTCCACACATCCCTTGAAAGTCGTCCATGTCAACAGCCCAAACCATGCCACCGCCATAACCCTTTTGTTTTAACCATTTCAGCTGGAAGACAAAACAAACAAAATAGAGTTAAAACAATAATTCATACATCAATAAACAAAAGCGAATTGTAGAATTTGTTGTGAGGATTATTTGGATGACGGCAAGGACAAGAATCATCACACTGTTAAATGGATCACATCAAAGACCAAAACTGGTAAAATGGACCGTCAAGTTCCGAATGGTTCGGCCCTTCAAAGGAGTGATATCAACACACCAAAACATTCTGCAAGTTAAGCGCACCGACTAATAGTTCGAAGGGTAAATGACAACTATAACATTGCTACTTTTTGTAGCAATATTCAAGTTTTCATTTAACGTCCAAAATATTATTCGGTGTGATTAACTTGGTGAATGTTTTGGTATGTTGATATCACTGTTTTGAAGGGCCGAACCATTCGGAACTTGGCGGTCCATTTTACCAGTTTTGGTTTTTGATATGATATCACTAATTTTAATTATTTTAATTATTTTAATTGAGTATTAGACTCAATTCAACTGGTCTGCATATGTATGTGCAATAATGTGCCACGTCAACAATAGGTTAAGTGGCCATTTTCCCTAAATTTTAATTTCGTATCACTCCTTTGAGAGGCCGAACCATTCCAAACTTAACAGTCTCTTTACCAGTTTTTGGTTTTATTTTAATTTAATTTATTTTGTTTTTGTATTTAGTTCATATCACTCCTTTGAGAAGCCGAACCATCTCAACTTGGTGGCCTCTTACAATTTTTTGGTTATATTTTGACATTTTGCTTATTTTTCGTGAAGTGGACGTGTATTCAATTCTTTTTCTAACGTTGTTCAGATTTATCGCAACACACTGGAGTTTGTCTAGATACGCACGTCAGTATAGACGTTGTCACTGTTAGAACTTTAATCGTCCAATGAGAGACGATGCCGACAATACTAACAATGGTTATAACAATATTTTTGTACTTACGTGCCCTCCCATGCCATCCCCGTTACACCCCCAAGCTCCAAACCAGAAAAGGTATGCAGTTCGTGTTGTACTGCATCCATTCAAACCAATAAAATAGCTGAAAGACTTCTCGCTATCTCGGCATCGGTGAATAATCACCCTGTGGGAATTAACATGGGGATGAGCGGACTGGAAGCTAGAAGTAGAAACTAGTAACACATTTGCAACGTTATTGACGGTCATATTTTTCATTAAAAGCTGCTTAACTTACATTTCTACACCAGTTAATTTTTGTCAGGTGGGTCATTGCTCTCGATTTTAACACAATTTAACCTTTTGTCTGCATTATTGTTTTCCCTGAAGTTCCTGAAATGTGCCAAACTATGCTTCAGGATATTACAGGGTGGGAATAACCTTTTGCTAGGGGTCTGCAGGAAAAAGTAACAACAATTAGGAAATTATGATAATACCAAATGTTAACTACGACTTTCTTACTATCTGTAAAATACTAACCTCTAGCATGTCCTCTAGCTGTCCTATCCTGATGGGTATGTCCTACTAGAGGTAAGTATTTTAGGATAGTAAAAACTAATTTTAATCAAGTTAAAATTGTCGTATTGTGGTTACAAAAACTAAATTAAAAGTTAGTATGTTCGCCATTTGCTTCTCTCACAGCACAGCACAGTGTCCATCTGTTTCACAGCCGAATGAATGATGTGGGTGATGAAGGAGGAAGGTCAAAGCTGAAATGGGGAGTATTTCAGGGAGGAAATGTTGACAGCCAAGGTTATTCCGCTCCTCAAGCATCCCAACAACCCTGCATGCAGCAGAGGTCTGCTTTCTTCACGACAAAGCACCTGCATCAAGGCAAATGCTACCCAAAACCTTCTTCGGCGAAGTTGCATTGACTTCTCCGGAAGTTCTGAATGGCCGGGTGCATCACCGAACCTGAATGAAGCAGAGCATTTTGGGGCTATTCTGAAGGACGCAGTTGAGTCCTTGATTACAGTGGAGTGCGGACTGGACCACTATTTCCTGGAAACACTCCTTGCACATCTGGAACAAGTCCTCCGTGGCATAGAATGGAATACGGACTTGTTTGCAAATATTCTGAGCTCCTACCCAGATCATCATCGTGCTATGAGACAAGCAAATGGCGGGCATACTAACTTTTAATTTAGTTTTTGTAACCACAATAGTCGTAGTTAACATTTGGTATTACCATAATTTCCTAATTGTTCTTACTTTTTCCTGTAGACCCCTAGCAAAAAGTTATTTCCCACCCTGTAGACATTTACGCTATGGCGTCACGCTGCAATGGTTTACGTCCTCGACAATTGAATTGATGTGATGTTTGTTGCCTAACTTGGTGCGGCACACTAGCGTGTGTTTAGATTTTGTTATTAAACCGACTTGCTTGTATTGTAGTGTAGCAAAACACGTAAACTTTTATTACTGCTGTTGTACGGCACTTGGAGAATAACTTTTGTTTATGTCCACTTGTTTGTCTTTACCCAAAATTGACATACCTTCGTAGCAAGACTGTCAGGATCTTCGTAACCAACCCACTGGTCACCTTTGAATGCATATGGGACTTTTCCGTGCTCGTCGAACTTCACTGTCCATTTTTCGTCTTTAATCATCTTGCAGACCTATAAATTAAAAGAGAACAGGCATATTATTACATAATTATGACAACGAATATTGCTTTGCCGCTGTTGTTTAAACAATTTTATTAAAACTGCAGAATAATTTCTGTAAGAACTAACATTTCTTTACAGAACTCCTGGTTATAACGATGTGAATTCGGTTACAGGTGAAATTATAAATCAAGAGAAAGTGGTAAAAGAGAGTCAGGCACGCATTAGGCCTCGATCTTCCCAATCTGCCATTTCAGAGTTAGGGTAAAACACATAATTTAGACACGCATTGGGCCTCGATCTTCCCAATCTGCCATTTCATAGTTAGGGTAAACACATAATTTAGACACGCATTAGGCCTCGATCTTCCCAATCTGCCATTTCAGAGTTAGGGTAAACACATAATTTAGACACGCATTGGGTCCTCGATCTTCCCAATCTGCCATAAAAGAATCAACGTTCAGAATCGGGACAAAACACTGAATTTAGACACGCATTGGGGCCTCGATTTTCCCAAGCTACCATAACAGGATCAACCTTCAGAGTTAGGGTAAAACATTGAATTCAAACAAACAGTTATGCCTACACAAGTCGATTACCCTCTCTATGAAGAAGTGCTGCTGAACAGTCTCCTCTGACCACGCAGTAAGGTTGTGTCCTCCGGTGGAGGTGTGAAATTGGTTGGTAATTGTAAGAAGTGAGAATGTATAGGGTTGTTTCAGTATTTATTTATACCACGCGCCATGGCTGTTTGCTGTGACGTGCATATCACGTGTCTGGGCTAGTACAATCAAATGGCCAAACAGACGTTGTTCTCGTTCGTCATTGGCTAACTCATGGTGACGTCACGGCAAACAGCCATTGCACATGGTTTAGATTTCTTCAGGCTTTCCACAGGCTTGTTGAGTTTGTTTTCCATTTACATTTGTTTTATAAAAAAAAAAAACAGTGCTTGTGTGAGATACTTGATTAACGTAGCATTTGCTTGACAGATTTCAGAGTCAAGAAAAAACGTATCAAAATTAGAAAGCTTATTTTGAAACAACGTGGTGATTACAGAAAAGGACTGAAATGGTCGACAACCATCGAATAACACACAGCAAACCCTGTTTCACAAATTCCCAAAGTTGCGGCGTTATAAATAAAATAAATAAATAAATTTCACTCAGCCTAAAACATGAGTAAGACACAAGAAGGACAAGTCACTAACACTAGGCTTACAGAAAAAAAAACTCCTTAATGAGCAATTGTGCAATTTCCTTTATCAATCTTAAAAGTTGTCAATCTTAAAACAAGCTAAATTAGTAGTACTAACTATATAACAAACCACCGAATTTGGAGAATTTCTCTCTAAAGAGAACAATTCTAAAAACTGCCATGATAAGGGACCAGTTTACGAAACACAGTATTTACTCTAACCACAACCCCAAAACCGAAACTATTTCCAATGAACAGTATTACAAAAAAAAACAAGTTAAATTACATTTTGGTTGTACACACTGTCCCTTCAATACGATTGAAATGCAGAAATAGTTTGATTTAATTTCATGCAAAACTGTCGTGTTTTTAATTCTGTATAAGGAATTTTGGCATTACTTCACTTCCAATTCGCCATAAATAAGCAATCTGTTTTAAGACGTTTCTACACAAAGAATCATTTTTGGCTTATTTGTTCACTGTCAAGAGATTTTTAGGTCAGTAAAACAACGTTTACACTCAACTAAAACAACGTTCAGTAAAACAACGTTTACACCATGTTCATAAGGGGTTGTCGTATTATATTTCTTCGTTAATAATTTTTTGTTGAATTTTTGTATTCAGGGTGACAAAAAGGGCCAAGGAGAGAGTTATTTTAAATTATATCCAGCCGTTTTGCCTAGTAAATAGAACACAGTTTGCGATCAATACCTGTTGGCTTGCAACATTCGACAAACTAGACAACAAAACTGGAAACTGGTGATGGAAAATTGTACCTCATAGTAAGCAAGAAATCCACTGGCATTGGTGTAGGGTCCGGGATCCGGTCCTCCATCCCATACTTTGATTCCTGCACCCAGACCAGTGTTTTCCTTGCTTCCGAGCTTGAAACTGCGTCCGTAGAATGCCAGACCGACGATTAACTTATCTCTGGGAGCGCCATAGTTTTCCCATAGTTGCAAACCGTCATTCTGGAAAAAAGAATATTCAAAGTACAATATCTTTGTACTATAGTTTGTGCCACATTACGATTGCAAGAAACTGACTGTATGACGTCACGTTTCCTTCCACTACGAGTGCAAAAAACACGTAAGTATCCCACTCGTAGACTCTAACAGAACTGTGCAGTCTACAAGCGTGATAACCACACGTTATTGCAAGAAGACCACTGTTAGTGAAAGACGACGTGTCGGCATACAGTCCGTTTCCTGCAAACACAATGTGGAACAAGCTATACTGTACTGGTCAATTTATGTAATATCGAAAACAGTGATAATGTTCAAATTTTTCCTCACCACATTGAGTTTTTCCCATGCCCACTGGTCGTGAGGCCTCTTGAATAAGGGAGTATGGACGTCAGCATTGCCAGCCCATGGACCACGAAGATCGTAAGACATAACGTTGATGTAATCAAAGAGTCTGTAAGAGATAAATGATGGGTATTCGCCAAATGCATATTTTCTAATAAATAAACAGACATAAATCGCTGTAAATAATATAAAGGAAAATTAAAACAATCAACGAAAATCGTACACTGTAACGTAGTATGCCATCTTTATGCACTTTCATTCAAATGACGTAGATTCGATCTAGCTAACCGATCCATCTCCGGATAACTGCCATACCGCCTTTACTGATATGGCTACTTCTCCACTGGTATATAAAGATAACACTGAATCCGTTATTACGTACACAACCGTGACTAGGACTCCATTCGGCCGAAAGAGCTCGGTCATAGACAATGGAGAGGGAAACAAATCACAGTACACTCAAAGGCTCAACGAAGGATAAAGAAATAGACATAAATCGACGCAAATAACATAGTCTTGATTTATTCCCCTCTCCTTACCTATAGAGCAGTGACACGACGTAGTATTATTGTATATAACTCTATGCTGAAGGTTTAATGGGTTAGCTGCAAGGGGCACTGCAGAGAGAAACAGACGGGCGTCATACTGAAGCTGATGCTGTGAAGAGTGATTTCTTAAGACCTAAAAGGCGCGATTTTTGTTGTTGGGGAAAACAACGTTATTTTAAGCCTTAGAAATCCGCTCTTCCGTTGTTTTTCCCTCCATTTTTATGTAGTGCACCTTGTAGTTATGCCCTCCAAAAGCCATACTGGTGCCAATCTGGTGCCAATATGGCGGCAAATGTCACTGCTCTATAACCGAGCACATTCAACCGAATGGAGTCGCAGTCACGGTTATGACCGTAAAGGCACCTGTTCACTGTTTCGATAGCGTTGCTCATATTCTAAACACAGCTTCCACGTTCCAGATTCTCCGTCATCCAATAGGCTAATGTGGGTCACGTGATCTCGTTTTAGTTACGAAAATCGCGGCACAGCTGCGAATAGTGATGTTCCATTTTTAATTTCCCGTTATTTTTCTTTACATTGCTCGAAGATTCTACGATGCTGCATCTAGAAGTTGGAAAGGGGAAAAAGGTGGCTTTAATGAAGGGTTCAGTGAGTTATCTTTATGCTAGTGGACAAGACTGGCCATATCGGTGAAAGTGGTATGGCAGTTATCTGGAGATGGACTGGTTCGCCGGTTCGAATCCGGGTCACGTCACTTGAATGAAACGTAAGTGCATCAGGGTGGCTTACTGTACTTTCATTGTAGTGTATGATTTTCGCTGATGGCAGATTTCCGATTTTCTAATAAATATTGTTTTAGTTTCTACAGAATGTATTAAAATTAAAGAATTTATCGGAGCTGACAGTAGGTATTACAAGGCAAAAGTGATTTCACTTGTTGACTACAATAGGTTTTTTTTAACTCTCGTAAATACAAGGAGGAAAATTTAAATCCGTTACATACAGTATTTTACACAATAAAAAGAAAGAATTTATGATTTACTAATTTTAGTACCATTTCTTGCCTAGATGCCGTTGTCAGCAAAGCATGTTAACCTAATTGTAGTTTAAATAACTCGCGCATTTTTCAGATGTTGTAATTTTGCCATTTATCATCGAATGTTTGTTCGTTTTAGAGCTGAAATACAAAATATATGCATACAAATTAAATCAGTTAACACACTTTGCAAACAACGGCAGGAAATAGTACTAAAAATTGGTAAATCTCAAAATTATTATTTTTTTCTTTGTAAAATGCTGTACGCAACAGACTTTAAATGTTCTTTTTGTATTCAAGAGAGTTAAAAGAAAAGGCCAGTAACTACAATAAAAAAGTTTCAATCACCTTACTATTGTCATTTGTCATGAGGAAAAGTGCCACTCGGATAACGATTAATACTCGCCTGCAACAGCATTTCACGAGCGTGAGGCGTCGAAGCAGGTGGCTACTGCAAACCAAGGCCGACTGAGGTAGAAATCTCCTGTTTCACCTCCCAACTCAACGCCAGTTCTCGCGTGTGTAGAAAACTGATGCTTTTTGTTCCTGTTCTAGTACACATGAGCTTGGCACAAAACAGGAAGGACCGAAAAAAAAAAGACTCCACGAGCGTCACTACCAAAAATATTATATAGTAACAATAACTATGGTAATAACTATGTTACAATATAAAATTGCTGGTAGTGACGCTCGAGGAATTTTTTTTCCGGCCGCTCCAATTTTGTGCCATGCCCCTGTGCTCTAGTAAAATAAGATTCTAGCGATGTTGAATCAACTGGTCTGCATCTGAGAAACAAAACTGACAGCTTCTCTCCTAGATGACCTTGTGACGAGAGATGAAGATGAAGCAATATTTACAACGAGAACATTCCCATGTCCAATGGATGTATATATATATATATATATATATATATACTGTGTGTGTGTGTATATATATAATATATATATATATGTATTCACTCCTGTTATTACTGATGTGGAAAACACACATTAAACAAATACATTGTGAAGGTTTTTCCCTAATACTAAATATGTGCCAAAAGTAACACTCGTGCCGCGATTTTTCGAAGCAAACTGTATATGTCAAGGAGCATAGTTGAAAGTAGAATTTAGCGCGTAATAAGTATTGGTTCATCAAACCAAGGCCAACTGGTTTCACCTCCCGGTTTCAGGCTAGTTCTCGCACGGGCCCGTATAGTCAACCCTTACTCGTAGTGCCTTGTGGAAGCTAGTGGTGATATTTACTGATCTGGCTTGAAGCTGGGAAGCCAGACCGTGGAGAAAAGAAGATGCCTTCCTACATGAGCCAGACCTGCCGCGTCTGTCTCAGTAGACCTTGCGACAAGCGGTGAAATATATAAAGGGAGAGTTACAACGTGTATACTCGTGCATGCATTTTAAACGTGGTTACAGTGCTTACTGAGCTAATTCTGGTACTTCGTAACCTTCATCGAGGCGAAACTTGGCCATTGGTACGGCGCAAGTTAAGAGCCAACCTTTATTTTCTTTGTTCATCGCAGCACGGAGTGCCTAAAAAACACAAATAACATTAATATAAATTAAGGCAGGAATAACAATGCCAGAATTAACATGAATGAAATGTATTGCTTGCATACGAAATGTACTGCTAACATACAATTTATGAATTATTAATGAAATGTAGAATTACTTCAATCTCAGCGTTCCGTATTCAATGTGGATTGGAAACTTTTTTTTTAAGTTACCTGTTTTTTTTTTTTTTGCATAACGTGTGTGGGCGCCCCTATGGCCCGTACTTACAACCTTATACTAACAACTACAATTAGATAAAGTTCAGCAGAGCAGAGTAGTTGGTGCACAATTTCCGGGATAAGAAACGTAAAATACCTTTTTTTTAAACAGTCTATTTGTTTATCCCATACTTGCTATAGAACTTCCTCTTCATTTTAGTTGAAACGCGAATGTCTGTTCATCAAGGGTTAGGCACTGCAACGCTTATAATTGTCATGTAAAATTGTCGACCTTATATTGATTGTCATCAGTAGACACGCGCCATCTATCCAACAGTACACATCCACCATCTCGTGAGCCACCCTCAAGGCATTGGATTAGCCATTTTATTTTGTGTGAAGTAATTTTTTTTGTATATGAGAGGAAAATATTAAGTGCTTCTGTTTCATAGTGATAAATAAGCTGATTCTACTTTTTTTTTCTCCCGTGTAAAGGTGTTTTTTTCCCGCAAAACAAATATTAACTCGACGTAGGTCTGGGTGGCGTCCTGTACGAAGTCAACAGCAACAGATTATTCCAAATCATGTTTTTTTAAGGTATTGGCATGACTGATCTTGTGTCATCGGAGAGTCTAAGTGTTTAGCCCCAAATACCGCATAGGGTATGTGTCTCCACCCCCACTTACACACACGCATTTAAGCCCCTTTTGATGAAGCATGGCCATTGCTCACACAAAATAAAACAGTTTAATCCATGCTTTGTGGGGTGGTCACAAGATGATGGGTATGTCATTTTGGGTAGCATGGCGTGTGTGTGTACTGATGACGATAATATTAAGGTCGAACATATTACGTGACGTATACAGGGCTTACCATTGACGAGGTTGAATGTCGATAACTACATTGGGTATCATTAAACTTCATTTTAATTGGGGACTTTTGTTACGGGCACTTGATTACCAGGTGAGGGATCGTCTTCAGCTGTGATAATACTCGGGTGTTCACAATCGGTGACATGGTGATCCAGCCAAAAACTTGGGCCCGAATGACCCAGCTCACCCGGATATCTGATCCATCCAACTCTGGTAAATTCTGACTTACTTGTTTTTGGGATAATTACATTTATTAAACGTTTTGTTGAATTATAAAATCTTCCTTTTGGGAGATTTGGATATTAATAAAGTTAACACTGTTTTTCTTATGGCGGCCACTCCAGCGTTCATTTTTTCGTCCTTCAGGATAAGTACACAATTTTTACTTTCAGGCTGAACTTTTAATTCAGGCTTGTTAGATTCGTGTTCGCCTGTACAAATTAACTAACAACGAAACTGATAATGAGCACTGGCGAGCGCAAAAGCAAAAAAATGTGGCCCTCTGACCAGGCCGAATAGACTCACAAGACATGCAAGATGAAGCATTTAATTTTCAGCACAAGTTATAATTAATTTTGTACCTTGTTCACAATTAAAACCATGGAATTTACAGTAAAAACATCAATGTTTTTTGGTACAAAATTATAACTTGTGCTGAAAATTAAATGCTTCATCTTGCATGTCGTGTGAGTCTGTTACGTCTCTGCAGAGGGCCACAATTTTTGCTTAAAAACATTACTAAGTATCGTAAAATAAATAAATAAAGCTGAAATGGGAAAAAAAACAACAATGGAATCCGTTTTTACAGCATTTTACAAAGTAAAAAAACAATTCAAGACTTCAATTTCAAGACAACAAGACAACACGACATTCAAGACAACAATTCTTTTGTACTTTTTCCTGCCACTAGGTGCCGTTGGTCTAGTAATACCCTCAAGCAAGTTATGCTTTATACGTTTTTAATTATTACTATTATTATTTTTTTTTTGGTTTCTTAAAGACAAACCTTCCATTACACATGGTAAAAATGTAACATTTAAAAAACGAAAGTGTTACTTTATTGTCGTTTGGTTCAGACCATGACATCTAGCGGAAATACATGCTACCAGAATAACGAATTTGAAAATCTATCTGAAAATGGATCATGTTGGTGTGAAAAGGAAATTACAGGTAAACAAAAAAGGCAATACGTGCAGGAATTTATAAAGCGGTTAAATTTCTATGTTTATTACTTCTGCGGCACCTTCACTGATATTAGCAGTGGTGTAGTCTTACAACAGGTGTTTTTATTTTATTTTTTTAATATTTTTGACATACCATAAATGGCCTATTAACAGTCCTGGCAAAGCTACGGCAGTAACTAGGTTATTTCACGATTTCTGTCCTAAAAAGCAATTTAGATCGTAACTTTTCTGCTGGAAATTGACTAAAAGCTTCATACATTCAAGGATATCAATACTTTATAATATGCTTGACATGTTATTGATATGCTTGATATATACAGTATTGTTATGCTTTAACCCCTAAACCTTGGTTTTTCTACGCCAAAATTTAAAATAAACTAATAAGCTTAAATTCCTGAAGAAATCAGAATAAAGGCAGTGCGTCAATGTTAGATCGAACCCCAATCACTACGTGAATGATCGCCTAAACGCCGAATTTTTTGTGATGGAGTTAGGTCTAAACAAACACCCTCCCGGGACAGAAGTTAGATTCGAATTATAACTTTGTTACGGATTAATTTTATCAGCCGATGGGCGTTCAATAGGCGATTTACGGTACTTTAAGCTAATTTCGCCTTAATTTAATTAAGCTTGGCACCAACTCAACTGAAAAACTACAAACGAAAGCAAGGCCGGTGGCAGAGCTTCCTACACTAAAGGCCGTATCAGAACGAGACAAATTAGGCAACCAAAATCAACCATTGACGTAGAAGGAAGAGCAAGGTTGCTAGGTGCTGCCATCTTTACACCAAGCGGCGAAATTTCACACTAACCAACGAGGGTTCCAAATTCTGTCAACCGATGACGCCACTTGGCAAACTTGCCGCGTCGCTATTTGTGTCGCTTTTTTTGCGGCGCATTGTGGGAGGCAAAGATGATTTACTGTAGGTGGCTCTGTCGGTGGACGCGGTGCGGCTGGTATGGCTACAGCCGTGCCACTTTTCAGTCGTAAGGAAACCTGATATTGCATAATGTAACCTGATTATCCTGTTTTCCTGTTCGTGAATAAGTTTCGAATAAATATTAGCACAACTCTTTTTTTTTTAATGATGTGTGTCCGGATTCAAATGAAAATAGTGTTATGACAATACGTTGCGTAAAATAAGCTAATACTGAATACTTCCGATTTAGTCGGCGAAACGAAAAATCCACTAACCACTTACAAGCAGTCTCCTCCGATTGTCGCTCATCAGTGTTGCCAGATCCACAGATAAGTCTGTATTCCCGAATTTTCCAGACAAAAACATTTTTTACTCAAATTTATGATTATCTATAGATTTTTTTGAATTTTTCATCCACGGCCTGATTTTTACTTACACATGGTCGCACAAACTTGAAACGAAAGCGGTTCACTCATGCAGCGCTAACGCGCTTCAAAGAAGAGAAACACGTGGTGTTTTGTGAATACAGATCAGAGGTAAAAATAATTAATTTTTTTATAACTGTGCATCGCATATTTTTTTGTGTAATTTGCAAGCATTTTGGCCAAAATTCCACAAACTTTTTTTCCCCATCTGGCAACACTATACAAAATGGCTTCCTGTTTTCACATTAAAATCTTTTTATGCCCTATATTTTTTTTAAATCCTCACCTGGATGAATTTGAGATAGTTAGCTTTGTCACCGTAGGATCCCTTCTGGTCAGCAGCCCCAGGATACTCGATGTCCACGTCGAAGCCATCAAAGTTGTATTTTTTCAAGAAATTGATGATACTTTTCACGAAGATTTGTATTCTCTCAGGTCGAGCGTACATCAGAGAGTAAGAGCCGGCTGCTTCGGCCCAACCTCCCACGGCCAACATGGTTCTCAAGTGAGGATGTTTCTTTTTTAGACCCGTAAACTTTAAGAAATTACCTACAAACAACAACATGCAACTGATTAACAGACGAAAAGCAAAATGGGTAGGCAAGAGAAATAGATTTGCTCCTGTAGTTCTTCAACGAGAACAACTGTTATACGAAGTAATTTTTGTAGATATTTATGAAGAAAGATGTAGGTATTGTTTTGTTTTGCTAATCCGAAAGAATGTAACATGATAATTTATAATCAATACTGCCGCCTCAAGAACCTGGATAGCTGCAGTTTCGCGGCGCTCCCAGCCGAAACCATGGCGCCAGAAAGAAAAAGGGACAATGTTGCTAGGTAATTTCCAATCGGAAATTCCTAGGATCTTTTACACGCCACAATCGACATAATCACGAGGCATTACAGGGCCCTTCTATTCACGAAAATACCAGGGGTGGCTGAGGTCAGGATCAAACCTGGGACATGAAATGGTCGTGCTAACCATTAGGCCACCAAGCTCCACAGATCCTGGACATAGCGGCAATTTATCTAAAATCCTACTGAAGCTGCTTACAGAGGTCGCTGAGACTGCTTCCTCAGGAAGAGAGTTCCAAACATGCATCACCCTCACCGAAAAAGAAAAAAATGCCTACGACACTCGAGGCTCAACAAATAGCCAAAAAGAAAAAGGAAATGCCCTCGAAGGTCATCTTACCACCACTCCAAAACAAATTCTTATTATCCACCCCCCGATTCTCTCTTGTAAGCGGGAAAACGGAACATTTGAAAAACCCCTTGATTTAAACAACAGATGAAAGCTAACATTACCTTGCTCAACATCCAGCTCCGGATCAAGAACATTGACTTCCCATGTTTTATTATTGAGTCCTACAAAAGAATAGATGACATGGGTGCAGATATCGGCAGGGATGTCATCGACCGTATATTTTCCTAAACCTGGTCTGTATATAGCCCAGTTGCTGTAGTAGCAGATGATAGGAGCTTTGCTCTTTGTAACTGTAAAATAATAAAAAAAAAAACAATAAAATTAAAGAGGAAAAACGATATCGAAATACTTTCATATCTTGATAAGTCTTTGCACTTTATAACGCCCCTAAATGCATGAAAAATGACTGCAGTCCGTTAGCTAAAGCATTTTACGGAATTCAACAAGCATATCGACGTAGGATCATGGTTGCAATGTTTTAATCAGAATGACCAAAAATCACATAAATGCCGACACAGCAATTGTGATTTTGAAAACTTAATAGTATTGCACGATTTTATTTCTAACCATTCTCTGAGGAGATTGTTATCATCCCAAAACCAAAACTGGTCTAAGGGAAGCCGCCAAATTCCAAAAAGGGTCAGCCTTTGAAGAGAGTGACATCATTAACCAGGAAATGGCCGCCAAGGTTAGTCCCTGTAAGCCAAGTTATTCGCACCGCTATTCGAAAGTTAAATGAAAAGCAGAACATTGCTACTCACGGTAGCTATCTTCAAGTTTTCATTTAACGGCCAAAGTATTATTCGGCACAATTAACTTGGGCAAATAGGATTAACCTTGGCGGCCTTCCCCTGGTTGGATGATATCAGTACCTTCTAAGGCCGACCCTATTTGGAAACTTGGCGGCTTCTCTTATACAAGTTTTGGTTTTGGGTGGATATTCCAGCTTTCATAGTACTGAAAACTTATTTTGCACGATTTTATTTCTTACCATTTTCTGAGTAGATTGTTATGAATTGTTCCCCTTCTGGAAGAAAACGGATGCTGCGAATATCCTTATTCAAGCAAGTATCAGTGTTAATCGTAATTATCACCCATCCGGCCCTAGAAAACTGGATTCTTACCTTTGGCCTTGGCCATCAATTCTGTTTCCTTTCCTTGGGCTGCCAGGGCTACCGCCGCTAATCCGAATACCAACAATGAGATCATTGTTGACTTTGGTTATGCCTATAAGTGAACAGAAAGAAAAATTAGGCCTAATAATGCGCCGATGGTGAGGAGTGTGATACCAAAAATGAGAAACAGAGCGTGAAGGAACATTCGAAGGAACACAACAACCTATACCAAACTTCACCCAGGTGAATTAATTATTTACCGAGTAATAAATATCTTGGACGTCCTGTAATTGGTGGGGCGAGTGAACCCGCCTATGGGCGGCCTGAGATATTTCAGGATGTAGAAGTGATTATTAATAGCAAGAATTTCTAGGTTTGGGGAGAAGAATTTGTGACTGAGACCCCTACTGAAACGTCGTA
>JAHWFP010052301.1:0-10425 GCA_023313725.1 Lithobius niger | reverse complement strand
CTACACAGTACCACCGAAGTGAAATTTTATGGCCCAGGAGAGCAAATGGAGCCCTTATGCTTCTACAGTGTTACCAAAGCACAATTAGACCACCCAGGAGAGCAAATTGTGCTCTTGCGCTACTACAGTACTACCGAAGTGAAATTTTATGGCCCAGGAGTGCAAATGGAGCCCTTGGCGCTTCTTACACTCTTACCAAAGTGCAATTAGACAGGCCATGAGAGCAAATTGTGTACTTGCACTATACAGTTTTACCATAGCACAATTGGAGAGCAAATTGTGCCCTTGTGCTCCTACAGTCTTACCAAAGCACAATTCAACAGCCTAGGAGAGGAAATGTGCCCTTGAGCTCTTACAGTATTACCAACGTGCAATTTTACAGTCCAGGAGAGCAAATTGCACTGCACCGTTCATTGTTTTAAGCTCTGGGGATAACTATTAGGGCCCCTGCGCACACAGCGGCCAACGAGAATGCTATCGTGTATGTAGCAACGCGCACTTGGCCGCAGCGGCCAGCCTGTCGCTCGTGACCACTGGGATCGCTTCGTATTCATTTTTCCGTATTCATTTTTCACCACGTGATCGAGAATTATCAATGAAAAACGGACGTGGCCGTGCTCGTTGGCCGCCATGACCACTGGCCACACGACCTGGCCGCTCAGTGCGCGGGCGGCCTTATCGTGCCTTTGTAACTCTTCATTGATCACTACTGTGATGCTAACTTGGGAATTTTAGTGGCGTGCACAGGAGGGGGGGGGGCGTGGGAATTGCCCCTGACCTTTTCCCCAAATGTCCTTTTATTAAAAAAATTGACCTTTTTGTGCCGACATTTGTTGGAAGGGGGGGGGTGCTAAAACCGGCCAACAAAAGGCCCAAATATGGTGAAAAAAAGGATAAGAAAGTGGTAGAAAAGGGTAAACACATCTTAAAAAAAAGTGGTCCTCAGGAAAAAAAAACTTGTGGTGCCCTTTCCCTAAAAATTTCCCTTGCCCCCTCGGGAGTCTGTGCACGCTGCTGCTTGGGATGCTCTTCTGCACGTTGGGTGTGCCTATAGTTGCAGAAGCTATCTTTTTTCCGTCAGTGTTTAGTTACTTTGTGTCTAGTTTGCCCTTCCCGTTTTACTGCATATTTGCAGAACATCAATGCTGTTTTGCCGGCAACGCCGACTAAGTTGGTAAAGAGGGCCAAAAGTTCGTTATAACCCGTCACAAGTTGTCGTTCACCCATCCCTTCCATCCGTTTCGCTTCCCAAGTACCAAAGCGTTTCACGACTATCATAAACGACAAATGAGTACTCATAAAAATCCCTCTCATGTTAGTGTAGTGGCGCTCAAAATGGCGCAGGCACCCCTACCCATCCACCTCTCCCCAACCGCCCCCCCCCCCTTCCCCGGCTCCCTTTCGTTCATTTCAGCAGAGGCGAGCTTGCACTTGACTTATCCAAGATGGCTGCCGTAGTGCCTACAACGGGGAGTTTGCATTTTGGTCTCCGTCTAGTCGTAACGTTGCTTTTTGCTTTCGTTCGCCCCCGACTACACACGGAGAACATTTCAATTTTATTAAAAGTCCGCCAGGCGTCTATGAGGGAATTATTGCAATCCCAGCTGTCGTCCTGGAGTCCTCGACCCATTAATATTGATACGGCGTGATTGAGTTGGGCTTGATGCGAGGGACGACCGACAGGCCTTAGAAGAGCCCGGCCGCTTGCCTGGCTGGTGGGCGCTCTTCCTTCCACCCCCTCCCCCCCCACGCCTCCACTTCCATTCTTAATGATTTATTGGATTTCCAATAAGCGCAGTCAAAAGAACGAAGAGCCCATCCCCCCCCCCACCCCCCCTCCCCCTCCCTTTTTTATATAAAGTTTTTCTGTATGAAGAAAAAGACAGAAAAAAAAGACATAAGCATTTGCTAGCTTTGTTGGTAAACCCTCCAGGCTTCTGCAATGTGGTGCTTTTGTTGACTTTTAATACTGCGATGAACCATTTCCTCTCCAAAAAGTAAATAAAGGTCTCTGTGGTGGATTACAAAGGGGTGGGTATTGGCTGCTTTATTTCGTGTAGTGACTCATACCCCGCGGCCGTTTTGTTGTTCATTTTGCTTTGTTTTTTAAGATGACTTTTTCTGTTTTATTTTCTATGCTCCTTGAAAGCTATTATTGCCAGCCACTTACGCAAAGTAAAACCACGGGGACTTGCAGTGGCTCCCACGCCGCATGGATACAGAGTATTACACATATAATGAAATGGGTGAAGCCAGCCGGAAGTCGTATCGTGGAACAATTCATACCTGTATTGGGCGTTATTAAATTTACACTTAACGCGCTGTTATCATCTCTGCAATTCGCGCTGAACGTCTTTATTGATAACTTGTCTCTCACGTACGAAGTCACTATTTGTACCACTCCATTGTCCAAAGCGAGCTGGGAAGCGTTTTAGCATCGAGGTAAAAGGCCCGGGCTACACCGGAAGTTGACTGGGATAGCGGAAACGGAAAAGCCTCTCAGATCGCTATGGACAACGGAGTTGTACAAATAGTGACTTAGAACGTGAGACATGTTAACAATAAAAAAAGTTCAGCACGAGTGCCAGTGATGATAATAGTGATTATAAAAAAAAAAAATACTGAATGTTCTACCTTGGATTAATAACTACACTTCGTTACGGGATAACCCACTTGCTACACTTAGCAAAGAGCTTGGAATAGTAGTAGTATACTCAACGCGTGCAAAACTCGGGCTAGAATTCTGTAGTTTCTCAAATTCGCCACAAGAGCACCATCGAGCGACAACAGCGGAATTGACTGAGACTAAAGCTTTAGCGTCATTACTGCGGCATCGTTATATGCAGTTTCAGTTTCGACTATAGAAAGCTAGCTACGAAGCAACGAAACTCGGCTTGCGGCTAACTTCAGTACAATTTCAGTTTTAGAAATCGCGTAAATTTTAGCGGGACACGCGTGTTGGACAAAAATAAAAATACAATTCTAATGATAAAGAAGATAATTTGGACGAACTGTTTAGTGCCGTACTGCTCTGTGGCCGTGAAGCGACTAAGACTTGGTTCGGAGCACCGATACTTGGAATTTACTGTGTGTACAATCTTTTTTTTTTAAATCGCACCTGTTAAAGTATATAATATAAACAAAAAGGAGAATAGGTGAAAGGTGCACACACACAAAAAAAAAATAATAATAACATGCACGACTATTGTCTGCTGTTTCTAGACTTAAGTACATGCGATTTTTGGAGCAAACCACCAGCACCGTTTTCAAGTCAAATTTACAAAAAATCAGTGAAAATGGCTTGAAAACCCTGCTAGTGCTTGTCGCAGCACCGGAATGTTCAATTTTGCTGTGTTTAAACTGTTAAAAAGTCGCCAAGACGGAAAGCCAAAGGCTCAACAAGTTAAATAAATACATATGCAAACCTATTTACGTTGCCTTTGGACTTATATGTCAGACTGCCTGAGTGGGGAATTGGTTCCGAAGGTCGTGGGTTCGATTCCCCGCTCAGGCAGTCTGACATACAAGTCCAAAAGGCAACGTAAATAGGTTTGCATCTGTATTTGAAAAGTCGCATCTATTAGTGATATACGGTAACGCGTAAAATAGCTAAAATGTGCAAGAAGAATAACACTTTCACGACGTTTCGACGCCTAGCCAACGTCATTATCAATTGTAAAAACTGAATTGGAACCTAAATCTACATTGTTTTGTCTAAATAGGTATAGGGTGAATGGATTGAACGAAGGATAGCACATCCCACCTTCATCCAGGTCTAAACCTGTAACACGCTATTTATGACTAGCAGGGCGCATCTTGTGTGAACGCACATGTTGCACCTTGCAGTTACATAAGCTGCTTGGCGACCGGTCAACTTCCGTCTACACCGGAACTTGCCCGAACGCCAACTGCCGGGAACGAGGCTACTCTATTGTTCAAACCAGTTAGAGCCGGCTCTTACCTGTTAGCGGTTACGCAACGTAAAGCCTCAGGCGACTTCTATTGTTCTGGCCCGCGTATAAATACGAGGGCCTGGACCATGGGAAGCGACTTGGTGTGAGGCAGACAACTCGAAAGGTTGTCTCCCTGGACTCTGCTAGGATTAGACCAAGCTCCTAAACTTGGGTTTAATGCCTAATATGTGTTTCTCAGTTCAAGGACCCCTAGCCTTGCATTAAGGAGTAAATTGGTTTGAGATATTCTTGAATTCAGTCGTCTACTCCCTGAGGACGTCACAAACCAGGCCGAATGCTGCTATTTTCTTTTGCATTTGTTCTTCGGATTTACATTTTCCAGTCTGGTTTTAACCTGGACGAAAATGTAATTTTCTGGCTTCTTCATACCATTCATCCATATGCCTATATTTAGACGAATCAATGCAAATTTTAATGTTAATTTTGTGTTTTAACGCGTGATAATAATGTTGAGTAGAGGCGTCGACTCGTCGAGAATGTGTGATTTTTTTTCACCTTTTGCAGAGTTCCGCCAAAATACTGAAATAATTTCCCTGAGTTTTCCAGTCTTTCCAGAATTGTTCCACACATTTTTACCAGTTTTACTTGTTTTTAGAGCTCACTCACTGCATAAGAGTCGAATTATTGAAATTGTGGGTATCAACACAGAAGGATAAAGAGGGGCGAGGGGTAATCGTCTATACTGGAAAATAACATAATTGAAAGAACGTATACGAGTATAACGGAAACTCGTCTAACACGAAATTCGTGTAATGGAAAATCGTCTAACACGAAATGCGTATAACGGAAACTCGTCTAACACGAAAATTGTGTAATGAAAAATCGTCTAAACCCACGAAGTGCGTATAACGGAAACTCGTCTAACACGAAATTCGTATAATGGAAAAATCGTCTAACTAAATTCGTATAATGGAAAATCGTCTAACACGAAATTCGTGTAATGGAAAATCGTCTAACACGAATTTCGTATAATGGAAACTCGTCTAACACGAAATGCGCATAGTGAAAAATCTTCTGACACGCAATTCGTATAATGGTAAATCATCTGGCACGAAGTTCATATAATGGAAACTCGTCTAACACGAAATTCGTATAATGGAAAATCGCCTAACAATAAATTCGTATAATGGAAAATCGCCTAACACGAAATTCGTATAATGGAAAATCCTCTGACACGAAGTTCGTATAATGGAATCTCGTCTAACACGAAATTCGTATAATGAAAAATAGTCAAATGTCCCTGCCTCAATCGCACTTGCTGTGGCTTCATATAACATCAGAGATGGTAGCTATATTATTGTCCAGTTAGACGTTTATCCATTATAGTATAGTATACTTATCCATTATATGATATTCCGTTTCGATGATTTTCCATATTTTTTTAGGCAGACATAAGACAATTATCCCATTATAGTGTCCGCGGCGTATCTGAGTTCGCCCCAGAACGAATACAGATAATCGATTGTATGTTTTCGATAGCAGAGGACCTTGTTGATATCCTAGATGGTTACAAAAACAATGGCGGCCGTCGATGAAAGCCGCTCCCTCCAGGAAGATGTAGCCAGTCATAAAATATCTGCAGGACTCAAGCTACGCTGCGCGCACAATAGACGATTTTCCAGTTACGACTTTCGTCCGACGCCCCTTTTATTTTATAGAAATGTCTTAACGAAAAGTGTTTAGGCACTTATAGGCCTAATGTTTTATTCCCTTAAATTTCCAGGTTTTTTTGTATGTGAAAATCTGAGAATTCCCTGAGTTTCAAATGTAGTTTAAAATTCCCTGAGTTTTCCAGAGTAGCTGAGGTCAATTTCCTGGCTATTTACCGTAATTTTAGGAAGGAAATGCCTGTTCCACACATTTAACCAGTTTTACTTGATTGAAGGGCTGGCTCACTCAGTGTAAAAGGGCCGATTTAATTAACTTTTACGTGTCAACACAGAAGTATAAGGATACATTTTATTTTTTTTATGACAGTGTCTTAACAAAACGTCTGTAATACACTTAGGACTAAGCCTAAAAGTTGTGACGGACATGGGCTCACCCTCGTCCCTACTTGTGTGCTGTTGTGTTGTGGCTGACTTTTGTTGGCGCCAACATCGTTGTGTGACTGCAAGGACTTTTAGGTTTTGCGCCAAAACCATGCGCGGACGTGCAGGAGAACGTGGCCAAGTATTGTTGGCCACGATTGGTAAAAACTTTGTAACCAAGAACTGCATTGGTTAACGGAACTCATGAGCTGATTGGTTGTCCCGTGGAGCTCTGGATCCGACCGGAGGTTATAAACGTCAAGGGTTTCAGAGCCCGGTGTTCAATTCCCGTTGATTCTTGTGTTGAGAAAGAACGTAATAATGTAACCCAAATCTTGTCATGATTATTCCGTATTTAACAAGGTTTAACTACTTCAACTTTGGTTTCTACATTGAACACACGTTACAAAGTGAGTCTTTACTTCCCCCCCCCCCCCCCCGAGTTTTCCAGGTTTTTTTTTGTGAAAAATCGGAGGACTTCCTGAGTTTCAAATGTAGCTTAAATGTAGCTTAAGTTTTTTGGGTTTTCCGGGGTGGTGGGAAACCATTGTTATGGGTATTTTATGTATTTAACTGTAGCATTTTCGGCTTTCACGAAACTTGAATATTTTTGTGTTTTTTATTCAGGTTCAAGGTTAAAACAAATTCATTAGACTTTATTTTTTTTAAATTAATTTTTCTTTCCGAATCAGAGTAACTGATAAAATATATGATATCCCATTTTGAAGCAGAACTTGCATTAAGAGAATGGTAAAGGTGTCCATCGAACCGAAGCCTCCGATCGTTGCAAAGCCGAAAGAAAACAAACCTTTACTAGATAAATTTAGACAATATCGCAGCAAGAGTTCACGGCTTTTACGTAACTCGTCACATATTTTTGCTACTTTCCCAAACTTTGCTCGAAGCATCAAGTCTTCCTCGATCCGCATTTTCCTTCCTTTCTCTCCCAGTCGTGGTTTTCAGCTTGCCGTGAGACGTGCGTGGTGCTGCACTGTGGGGCATTTCTGCATAAGCGGTTTTGGGTCCAATCTCTTGAGCAGATTGTTTGTATCGTCAATGATTGGGTGGCCAGGCTGCGGCAAATTGTGTGGCTACCATCTTTTTGTGTCTTCTTCTTCTTCGTTCTTTTTTGTTCTTCCTCTTGGGCCACAAGATTCTGGACGAGGCTCAGGGTGGGCGGCCAGCCTAAGCTCGTGCACAGCCCAGTGCGTCCGGACCCCGGCCTCTAGGAGCTTCACGCCCCCGCGACCTAAGCTCCTCTTGGTCAGGCGAACGGAGACGTGTTAAGAAATACGGTGCAAGAAAGTGCCGGTCTCAAACTCTTGAAAGCACTTTAAAGGATGGTTAAAGATAAAGTGTGTGGCCTCCCCAAAAAAATCGATGGGAACATACAGGTCTGGTCTTGGAATGGTTGGTGCTTTCAGTTTTTCATGTGTAGTTTTTTTTTTTTTTGGGGGGGGGGGGGGGGGGTTATCGTCAAAAAAAATTTCGTTCGACATTCCGTCCTCCTCCCCTTTCAAGTCATAAATTGTGTGATGTAAACATAAAAATTAAACAAACCCTTATTAACATCTTTAACGAAAGAGTGGTAAATGCGAAAAAAGAGGCAGTGGTCTATCTGCCTTGGCTTTCCGTGCGTGATGATAGTGTAGTGTGTAGTGGATGTGTAGTGGAATAAACAAAGAATAAATCACAAGGTAGACTGTAAACGAAGCAAACAGTCTGCATTAAAGACTGGCCTCGTGAGATACACTAATCTGAGAAAGAAAGAAACGACAACTGCCCCGACTGGGACTCGAATCCAGGACTTCCTGCTGACTAGGCCGGGCGCTCTAACCACTGTGCTACCGGGGCGGATACTGGCTACGGGCTCCAGCCGGGCTAAGTAGCTGTTCAATCTTTCTCTGTGATGACCTAGAGGTCACAAACATATACAAGGAGGGAAAGAAACATTGCTTCCTGGCCTCCACACTAGAAATAATGCGAGTAATAAATAAAGAATAAATCACAAGGTAAAGGGTAAACGAAGAAAACAGTCAGCGTTAAAGCCAGTATCCGTCCCCGTTAGCGCAGTGGTTAGAGCGCCTGGTGAGGTAGGCGGGAAGTAGTCGGTTCGAGTCCCAGTCGGGGCAGTTGTCTTTTCGTTCTTTCTCAGATTGTGCATCTGTGCATCACACAAGGCCAGTCTTTAATTCGCTGGAATGATTGGTGAACTATACTGCATTATTTTACCAGAAGTTGTGTTTTGTATTCACGAGTGAACAAATCCCAATTTTTTTTGTCTAAACTATATTGGTTTATTTTTTTTTTTATTTTTGTGTAGTGCAGATACATTTTATCTATTAGGTAAATTAAAAGCAAAAATTATCGTGGTAAAGTGTGAATGGAGTTGGTAAACTGATCGGGGATGTGACGAGGTTGTCCAAATAATCAACGGCCACGTCGTCTACCTTCGTTTTCGCTGATATCGTTTCTCCCATCTCCGTCCGTTCGTCCGCCCTGTCTGACAGCAACAACAAGTGTGCCAAACAATATATAATCTTGTCATCGTAAACAAGGCAAAGGCCCCCCTCCCCCCTCCGTTTATTTACGATGAAATTTTAAGAATTGGAACAAAAAATAAATCATAAAAGAAGAAGAAAAATTAAAGAAAATTTCAGCTGTAAATATCGAACGAGTAGAAGGGTGGCGCGCGATGTAATTGATTTCTGCTTTATAACCCCAACCAAACCTCCAACACCTGGTTTTTACTCGGCAAGTTGTTTACGACAGGCAGCAAACATTTTTCAATTCTTGTCCAATTGATTGCCGGGTAATGAGACTTATTAAGCGACGATGCGTTCCCTCAACAAAAACGGGGGGCTGATTAACTCTCGTTTGATGAACTTTAAAATTCGTTTTCGTGGCGTTGGCGGGAAGATGTGCTGTCGTCTACGTGTAAATATTCGCTACGGGAGTATATTTAATAATAATTAACGTACGTGGGTTGCAGCAGCAAGAAACAAGATGGCGTCTTTTGTCGGAAACACGCATCAACAGGGATTTCGATCTTGCCTCTTTAGTTTAGAAGGTTGAGTGGGAAGGTTAGCGTCTAGAGAACCTAGTTCTGATCGTTTAAGTGGTGGCATGCTTGTGTTTGCGAGTGGTCACATGATCAATATCTCAGTATAACAGCCATTTTTCAAGATGGCTGCCATAATAATAATGCTTGAATATTGTATTAAAGTTTTAGTCGGCACAGATTGAGCCAAAGCCAAGGTAAACCACCTTAAAGGCATCGGTTCACAATTTTGATAGTGTTGCCCATATTCTAAACACAGCATCCATTTTCCAGATTCTCCGTCATCCAATAGGCTGGTGTAGGTCACGTGATCTCGTTTTAGTTATGAAAATTCGCGGCGCTGCTGCGAAGTGTGTTAACTGTTTTACGATTCTACGATGCTGCATTGAGGAGTTGAAAAAGTGAAAAGGCGCCTTTAATACGATCTTAGCTTAGGTTGAGCATAGCCTGGCCTTATCAGGACGCTTTGCCGTTCATGCTGCGATTCGCCTTTACATTCTTGCAGCTAGAAGCTAGAAATCATCTAGAATTCCAATATGGCGGCGGTTTTAGCTCTGCCTGCTCGCGACGAAAACTGTTAATAATGTGAATTCAGGATCGACTGAAAAAAAAATTCGTCTAGGAGGAATTGTTTTTGTTATTGTCACGGACTACAAGACTGCAAGCATTTACCGAAACGAAGTCGGATTTAGTTAGCGTTGTTATCATGGCAATGACACTTCTGCCATCGCGATTAAATTCTAGCTGCGGAATGCAGTGGCGAGTAGTGGCATAAACGCGCCCTAACCTGTATCTGCCGGATGAACTCAGAAGTTTTAAGTTAAAAATTAGAAAAATGAATTTACAATTAAATATTTACAAGGTTGCGTTTGTTTTGCTGGTATTTTATGTCGTACTCTCTTTATCTTAAAATGTGTTAAAACAACAGCAAAAATTATTTCGTAATTATGATTCGAGGGTTGAAAAATAGTGCTTGCCCTTTATTCTCGATGGTGCAGCCCGCGCCCCCCTCCCCCCCCCAAAAAAAAAAAAACCTTCAAAGTCTGTGGATGCCTGTTTATCTTGTTTCCTTCTTGTAAGTATGTATTTTATGAATGCAACATTTCATGGAACGTGTTGCCCCGTTACCAACCCGTTTAAATAAACTAGACCATAAGATACGTCAAGCTTTCGTGAGATGTGGAGAGTAGAAGTTCAAAACATATTATTCAAGGATGACACTGGCTGTCATCTACAATAAGAGAGATAACGCTGGCTCTAATCTTTTAGCCGGATTTGTTTCTGGCCTACAAAAGACCTATAAAAACTAGTTGTAGCCGTCGTTTTCCAACTAGAGAAAGTCTATCCTCAAAAATAGTTC
>JAHWFP010052300.1:27233-40272 GCA_023313725.1 Lithobius niger | reverse complement strand
TCTCCGTAGCAGTAACTGTAAAATGAGCTAAAACCAGCTTTATTCACCGCATGGAAGAATTTATTTTCGTGATACACCAGTGATCCAGAAAATCGTCTTCCATTCTTAGTGACGTTGTTAAACCAATTACTTCTATTGTATGCAATGTGTTGAGTCAAGACAAGGACGCTGTCTGCATACAGCTAAAGACAGCGGTATGCAGATAGCTTTGTCCGTTAATAAGGACGAAACTTATTCTCAGAGCGACAAGAATACTGTTAAGTACAACTCAGTTATTTGGATTTTGCTCCAGAAATAAACCAACCAACCACCCAATTGCAAGCTACCATTTTCATAAGTAGTGCTTAAAAACGCGTGGCGAACTTTAGATTTTCGTAGTGGGGGAACTTACACATTGGAAAGTACCTTTAATTATTAGTACTTGTAGCAGGGTTACAGAAAACGAAAAAAAAAAGCTAAACATCAGGCAACTGGGCGCAAGTTCAGTATAAAAAATGCACGAAAAAAAAAACAAACGAAAACAAAACCCATAAAAAAAAAAAGCACAAAAAAACGTACGGTCAATAAACAAAAAGTTTAAACCGCTAGTTGGGGACTGGCAAACATTAGAGGCGATCCATAAAAATTAAAAACTGAGTGATATCAGAAACAAAACCAAGTTTCAGTCAATCAAAGTAGTCATATCAAAATAAAAATGGCTGCCGCCAAATTTTTGACACCCATTTGGTTACCCATTTACTGATCGGAAAGTGTTCCCTTAGAAAGAAGTGATATCGCCCGTCAACGAACAACTACCAAGCTAATCCCACTAACTATTACTTCAGACGTTAAATGAAAACTGGGCCTTTGCTATACCAGTGTTGGTTACTATAGCACTGGTTAGTTAAAAAATGAATATTAAATCAGAAATTCTGTCTTTAAAATAAAAACATTACACGTGTATCCTGCTCGTCATTGTACCTCTAAAGACCAGTCTAGTAAATGACAGGTAGGCCTAAAACGCACTTCCCGGCTTTCGTGTTATGAAGTTTGAAGTGTGTAGTGAAGTACGAAGTGAAGTGTGTAGTGAAGTTTGAAGTACGAAGTGAAGTGTGAAGTGAAGTGTGAAGTGTGAAGACACCTCTCGGCTTTCGTAGACTTCCGCCGTATTCAGATAAGCTGACAACCGCACCTGAGCTACAGATTTGGTTTCGGTTTCAGTTTTAGAAAATCTCGATGCCACTGTCATGTAAAACGCCGTCTTACGGCAAAAAAATTGCAACGCATTGTACACGAATGGATAGGTGTAGGAATTAAAGATGAAAAACGACAGGTTAATTGGTAATGTTTAATCAAGGGATTGGGGAAGCGTTCTACTGTTTAGAGCTTGCGGTGGGCCGGCTCTGGACACGAGCGTACTTGGGAAGGTGAGTGGGGAGGATGTTGCATGTGGGATCTGTGGGAAGGGGAAGGAGTTGTTGTACCATTTGATTGGGTGCTGGGGGTTGGAGGATTTTAGGGTAGAGGGAGAAGAGAGGAAGCCATTATAGTGATTTCACACGGAATAATGTTTGCGTGCTATGCCATGCCACGATGCGCCCGCGGATTTCACACGGAATAATGTTTGCGTGCTGTGCCGTCCCATGCCGCGCGCAAGCGAGCCACGACGGCCGCTACGCAACAACCGGCCACCACGGGCTGGCGCTGCTCGGCACGCTTTAATTATTCCGTCTGAAATCCGAACGCGCGCCGTGCCGCGCTGCTGGAAATGCTAACAATGCTTCATTGTAGTTAATAATTTTCCGCCACCGGTTGTTGTTAAAACAAGGAGGCTGACAACAGCCGCTTATGATTAAACCGTCTGAAATCAAGACGCGCTGGCCCTCCAGAATCTGCTAAAGAAGGTTGGCCGCGTCCGGCCACGGCCAGCCCGCAGCCCGAGACGAATTATTATGGGGTGGAGAGAGGAGGAGGTAGTGTTCTGAGTGCGAAGCAGATGTCTGTGGGATAGTGGAAAAGGAAACGGGGGGGTACAGAAAATTGGTGATTCAAAAGGTTGCGCCCTGAATCAACAGGGAAACTCGTAGCATCATTATCATCACCATGGCGGATTTATTGTACACGAAATCAACGAGAGATAATTAAATTATGAAAATGGCATAATAATGGCACGATACTAATTTTTCTTCATCTAATGAAGATGGAAAAAGCCTAGGGGACAAACGCAGGTAAAATGACCCTTTAAGAAACCTTCCAAGATGTGGGAAAAAGTGTGGTTAAATGGTTAATTCAATGCTCATTAATTATTGACACTTTATAAAGATTCAAGTGTCTTCCCCCCCCCCCCCCTTTCCCAACCTAAGACCACAAGTTAAGTGTAAAATTTGACAAAAGTTAAACATGGTAGTTTATTTCAATTGAAAAAATTCTGAAAATTGTTTTCTTCAAGTAAAGGCACTAAAATTGCTGAAAATTGAGTTCCTTTACAGAGCTCCGGGAAACTTAGAACTACTACCAGGAGGAAATAAACTTAAGCATACATACTATGCTTTATTTACTCCTGGTACTACCCATCCTATTCCCATCTTCTAAGCTCAAGTCACAAACCCCATTTTGATTTCCATCCTCACACCCTTCCCTGCCCCATATTGGACGGTTTGTCTCCGCAAAGTTTGTCTTAAAAGTGTCTTCCCTAACGGTGTACAGCTGTTTTGCTGAATCTATGTAACTAAAATTGTAATTTTTTGTTTGTTTATTTGTTTGTGCATCTGCAGTGGGACTCTCGATAATTCTATTGAAGTCCGTAGTGGGAATCCCCGGAGGCTTAGTGAGGTAGCTTAGTGATTTTATCAGGACAAGTCGGACAAAAGCATGACTTTTTTTTTATGTGGCGTAGTTAGTGTATGGGCAATAAGAAAATGGGCTGCTCCACGCAATCTGAAGCAGGTCTTATATACCAAAATAAGTTAATAGTAAAAATATGTACAGGGATGCACTTTTCACAACCATTAATAAACCAATCAATATAATAGGCTGAAACTTACTACAGGAGTTATACATCATTTATGACAAATAACGTTCTATGAGAAAATGTAAAAAATCCAAAAGAAATGAATATACAGCTCACTTCCGGTAAAAGTCATTATCACATAACTCCTAAACTGTTTAACTGAGAGGTCTCAAATTTTGCAGGCATATTCCAGAGTCCATTTCCGTCAATTAATATTTAATGACATTTTGTTGTCGCTCTACCGGAAGTGGTGGTAAACGTCAGTTCCGGTACCATACCTACACGGGTTTAGTCGGCAGGTTCCAAATTTTGCTCATACCTTTCTTACAACTGTAATAAATAATGTTCTGTGAAAAAATGTCGAAAATCCACCCGGAATTTAATAAACAGCTCACTTCCGGTAAATAGTCTCTATCACGTAATGCCTAATCCGTTAAACCGATAGGTCTCACATTTTCCAGGCATATTATAGACCTTTTACGCCAAATAATAGCTAATGATAGTTTGTCCAAACTCTACAGGAACGGAATCGTAGTAAATGTCAGTCCAGTAGGATTCCTTTGCCCAGATGCATAATTCCTAAAAGGGCTTGTCGGCCGGATCCAAATTTTGCACTTACTTTCCTTACATCTATGACAAATAATGTTCTATTACAAAATGTAACAACTACCGGAAGTGAATGAGTATACAATGTCATTTCCAGTGAATAATCTACGACATAGCTCCCTTATTTTGCTAGCTTGTTCTGTGACATGGTAAAATAATTCCGAAGAAAATTAATTCTTTATATTTCATGCCTGCACTCCGACGAAACGTAAGTGCATAAAGGTGGCTTAATGAACTATGTTATTTCTGGTGTATAATTTTCGCTGTTGGCTAATTTCCAATTTTCCTTTATATTATTTACAGCGATTTATGTGTATTTATTTCTCCTTTATTGAGCCTTATGAGTGTATGATTTGTCTTCCCTCTCCATTGCCTACGGCTGAGCAGATTTCGGTCGAATGGAGTCCTGGTCATCGTTGCGACCTTAATAACGGGTTCAGTGGGTTATCTTTATGCCAGTGGAGGACGTGGCCATAGCGATTAAGGCGCTATGCAAGAGATCTGAGGGCGAACTGGGTAGTAGGTTCGAATCTGGGTCGTGCCACTCCGACGAAACATAAGTGCATAAAGGTAGCTTACTGAACTACGTTATTTCTAGTGTATAATTTTCGCTGTTGCCTAATTTCCAATTTTCCTTAATATTATTTTACAGCGATTTATGTCTATTTATTAAGCAGGGAAACTGGAATTAAAACGTTGACTTATTACCATACTTTTGCCGTTTTCATTGTTGCAAGTGTGCATTCTGTCTGCGGCCTTGCAGTGCTGGAAACACCGGTTCTCGTCAGATCCCCGAAGTTAAGCAGCATTGGGCTGGATTGTTACTTGGGTGGGTGACCGCCTGGGAATCTGGCTGTTGCAGACATAGGGCCTTAGGGCTTCGGGCAGATGACCAGGAGTGGTTAACGCTCGTTAAACCCTTTGACCTTTTTTTCTGTAAAGGATAATGACCGAAAACCGCGGGCATTCCTAAACAATGCCCGAGGGCGCGCAGCGTCCCGAGGGCCATTGTTTAGGAATACACAAGGTTTTCGGTCATTATCCGACTTAATGCCCGTTACGGCGAAGAGCTCGTTTACATTGTCGGCTATTGTTGGCAGACGTTCTATGCTTTGAAAGAACGTGGTATTGTTACGTTCTTGAAATAACGGGCCATTGTTTTACATTATTGGTAAAGATTCGAAAATAGTTGAACGTGTTGCGGGAAACTAAAATTCTTGGTAGGCTACTGATGATAAAAATGCCTTACCATATTCCGTGTTTGTGCTTTTCGATGTGCATGTTGGTACGTTGCGTGACAAAATTGAGGATTAGCACAAAGACAACAAACTTTTGGCAGGTCAAATGAAAATGGGCGAGAATACCTTGAATACATATTAAACGTTTCAAAAATAAATCAACGTGGGTTAAAACATATAAAAGGAAAGAAGAAAACAAGCCGAACAGCTATGTGATCCAGGGACGAATTGAGTTGCTAGTTTGAATCCGGGTCATGCCACTCCATAGGTGGCTTACTGTACTACGTTAATTCTAGTGTATTATTTTTGCTGTTTGGCTTGTTTTCCTCTTTCCTTCATGTAATTTACAGGAATTTGTGCTAATTTATTTAAAACATATAAAAGTGCAACCAAAGAGAGTCAAAGCATTTTCTCTTCCCGACAATCCTTCTCGTTGTCCTGGCAACGTGCACAGACTGTATCAAAATTATTGGCCCGAACATGCAAATACTGAGGTTGTGTATTTTTGCCCCAAAAAGAAATACAGTAATAACATTTTGTATTACAACGCCCCGTGGGTGAAAATGTTCCGGTCAACATCGTCAAAAATGTTGCAACAGATGCCAATTGCTAAGTTGGATGGCTAATTAAACAATCACAACATTCGTGTCAGCAACAACTTTGTATCGACCCAACGTAGAAGAGCAGCTCATTGTGCAAACAACTGGCCACCGTAACTTGAAATCCTTACAACAGTACAAGAAAAGTAGCCGTGGTATGCAAGCAAATATCATTGGTATTTTGAACGTCGTAGCAAATGTATCAGGCCGGAGTGTTACAAATGAAAACCCGGTCAAACATTTGGTGATTAAAACTGTAACCATTGCACAATCATTACGTAATCTTTTGTAAATGTAACGGCATTGTAATGTAGTGCTTTGCTATTACAAACGTGTTTTTTTGTTTTGTTTTGTTAAAATAAGCTGTTTTTCAAACCCCGGGCATTCTCTAGGGAATGCCCGCACTTTTCCCGCCTTCAGATGAAAGTGCGGGCTTTCCCGGCAACAATGGGTTTTTACATTGTTGCGTATTGTTTCAGCTGGGCTTTCCTTCGCCGAAAAGGGCATTAAAAATCTCTTAACCTAGCCGCTTCCAACAATGATGAGCGTGCTCACCATTGTTCAACAAAGGTGGGTGACTTATACTGCATACTTATACCGCACACTTATACTGCACACTTTTGTTGACGGTGATAAAATAACTAAAGATCCTTGCTCTTTCTTGCGCTCTTACAATCTCCGTATTACTGTAACTGCGTTTCTAACTTACATCTGCCTTTGGTAAAATACAGATTTCTTTCAGATTAAGCACATAAGCGACCCAGCTATTACTTGATATCAAATGACAATGCATGTACCATCGTCGTTGTTAGTGTATGATGGCCACCATTTCAAAATTATGCTTATCGTCCTATTTCCTTCAAATTGGAAACGGAGACGAAATAGTTGATTCAAAGTGAAACAGTGTATGTTCAATCATCACTAATAATTGCAAATGGCCACCACGCCCAAATCCAACGACATTTCGTGACGAACCAACCAACCAACAACTAGGCCTAACCTCCCCTCCCCCCTCACCATCGACTGCCTTACTTCGGACGAACATCTACTCTTAAAAATGAGAAAACTCGTGCAACCCTAAGATCCCAAAGAACAAGCTCTGCTCAAAGCGGCGCTAATGGAGCGTTCGTAAATCCGGGAGAGGGGGGGGGGGGGGGGGGGGCTTGTTGTTGTTCACGAAACATGCTACGTAACAAACTACCTTTCGCAAATTTATTTTAGCCAATTTCTTTTTAACAATTTTATGTAAATTATTTTAGCTAAACTATTTTTCTGGCTTCTGTTTTTAAAGACTTAATTTTTTTCTTCTGATTCTTACACCCCTAGGTACTATTGTACAGCTTACAAAAAACGAATTCATAAAAAAATAAATTGTTAAGTAATTGAATAAATTGTTAAGTAATTTCTTGGGGAGGTCACGCCAAGTGTTACACCGGCGTTAAGGAGGGAGGGGGTTCTAAATTGGTAGAACAAAGCGTTACATAATTTATGAACGCTCCCTAATGGTGCAATAAATGCAGACAAATCATTAAATACCGCGTATCATAGCGGTGTAAAGTATTGTAATAAAACAGTTTTAGCATGGATTTTGGAACAATGGGCCGGTAGAAGTGATTTAATGCACACTTTCGGTGAAGCGACGTCCTCGGAGCTGTGTAACATCCTCTAGTTAGGGAGATAGGTGGCAAAATCGTGCCTTTCGTCATAAAAGCATAAAAATTGGCAGAAAACTTCCTTGTTATATATTAATAAAATCTAGGGATGGGGCCACCGGAAATGGGGTCCAGGGTAGCGTTGTGACGCCATTTTTCAAAATGGTGGACTAAAAGTGCAGCCGCCACACCAGAAAACAGACGTAAAACTCAGGCACATAGCATATTACCCTTAATTTCACTTCTAATGGTTCACACATTTCAAAGTAAATGTCACAAAGGACCCATCTGATGATTTATTACATACACATATTTTATGCCAGAGCAATTTCGAATAAATTACTTCTGTTAAGTATAATAAGCAATGCTGAATACTGGGTTCTACTTTACAGCTACAATGACACAAAGTTGTGCATTTTAAGGCTGCCCTTAAACATTTGCATCTTGACATCATGCAGCCCTTTTTGTATTCACTGTGAAGCAGTTCACGCAATGACCTTCCTGCTTCTGGCAGTGTTGTCCAAAACGGCTTCCATTCTTCAGGGTCTGTCCAATGCCAATAATCGGTGTCTTCTTTCCATAATTCAATTAACTCAAATGGCTTTATTCTATTTAATCCTTTTCCCATACATATCCTCCTTGCTACACTTCCCTTCTTGTGTGTTGCACTAAGGCAGCCTTAGTTGGTGGAATAGCACCAATACGTCCTTTCGTCACAAAACAAGCGTTTGACGTGCCTGATCAATATCTTCCTGAATGTTGGTCTTGTCATACATCAATATGACGTATCATTCCAAGTTGGACATGCACTCGTCTGAGATATCCGAGGGTTCTGCGGAAAGTTCAAGGAACATCTTAGTTGCATCATCGAATACTTTCTACCTGTTCCAACATGAACATTTCTCCCTTGTCGCAAATGATGACGTATTATCGCATCCTGTATGTGCGTGGAACATCGGTAAATCTCAAGATTTTTCATCACAGCCATTTGATGCCACAGTGATGCAGCCATTTCATGCCCAGAAATGTAACGATACTTTTGGCATGTACCGAATGCAACTGTACATCCCCTATCTTAGGCACTGCTGCATGGCCAGTACAAGTACATCTGTGTCAATTGTACCCACTAGAATCATTTTAAAGCCTCTTTGCACGGCATCAGCTGTGCGGAGCAATATGCGGGTATCCGCTACCTCATGGTCATAAGGAGCCATATTGGTATTATCCTTTGCAGAGCAGGGCAAAACATCTTTCCCAAAAGTGCTTACTACCTGCTTTCCAAACAAGGCAAGACTAGTGAATGCTTTGCATGAAACTAAGTTTTTTTTCGTCAACGTGAAGAAACTGTCCACTGTGCCACTGAAGGTCTGAAATGCAGTTTACTTCAGTTTATCAATGTTACATACACCATCCAGAATAACTGCATCAGTCTGTGGTGTTTTATGGTGAACACCAACACAGTTTTCTAGGCAGTCCAACAGCTAGGCCGGATTTCTTTCCTGTTCGTAATCTGCTGCATTGTGATATGGAAGGATGTGATAATGGATTTTCATGCTTGAAAACGTTTCTAGGTCACCATCACGTGTCTGGCAAACTATGTACAGTCGGGAAAAAGATTGCAGTCATTTTGCAAGGCCGAGACCTCTAGTTTTGTTTGTGATGCCTTTGGTTGAAATGAATGCAATTAGTTCAATGCAATTATTATTGCAATGCGGTTATGGGGGTCTATAATGGCTTTTTTTGTTACAGCAGTCATTCCTTCACAAACTACTTGTACTGTCTGTTTCCTTCATCTTCAGTATTGCGCATTGAAGCCACAGCAGTTGAGGTAACAACATTATGTGTATTGAATGGTAGAGGTCCTTTGCTTCATCATCAAAGAATGGTCTGCCCATTTTGTCAGTCACACTGGTTAGTGATTTCACATGCCTTGCAAAGGCTGACTGTACGCTTATTGAACCTTCATGATGGTGTGTCAAGGTCCCTATCAACCCTTTTCCTTGCCAACTAGAATTAAAATCGACAATTAATCTAGCAGTTTCAGGTCCAGCTACCATCCATTTTTCGTGCGCTTCTGGGTTCTGGGTCAATCCAACTGCTCCTCCATCCCCTTTAACAACAACACTATTCTGCTCACGTTCCTGATCAATAGCCACTGATGGGATTGAGAAATGGTCTCCAGCTCTTACGTACTACGACATAACCATTTTCGAATGCTACTGCTGTATCTTGGTGTTTTCTCAACAATGACCAAGGCTCGTATATGCACTGGAGCCCATTTTGCGTAGGTGGTATGGTTAAACACAAGAAACATGGGGTTAGTTTTGTCAAACCCTCTATGTGAAGCTTGGAATTTCCTTCCCATACATAACGTACATTAGAAGGATGAGTTCCAACTTATCAGTGATATACCAGAACTGAAACAGAGAAGAGTCCTTCCATCTTTGAGTGCACCAGCTGTCAACCCTTTCCACGTTTTCACCAATAAGTTCTTTGTATAGTTATTGTAAGCCTTCTTCATCAGCATGTACAAACAGTTATCAGTGTATTGATGGTCCTGTCTTGTTCTGGTACGTGGGATGCATTTAAGAATGATTCACAGTTCCTGCAGACATAACCTCAGCCTTGACTAAAGCTTCAACCTGCCTGGCCCTTAAAGAATCAGAGCTACCAATGAACAAAGGGATTGAGGGAGGGCTTTGATTTGACTATCATCTTTAATGTTACCACTCTTCATTGGTTCCATTTGAAACATATCCCTCCTGATTAGTTTGGTTGCATTAGCAATAGCTTCATCATCACGATCTTCTTCACACAAGTTTTTCAGAGCATATCCTATAACCAAATCAAGTGCTTAAAAGCACATCACGACCTTGTTTGGTTGCTTTCAAGTTCTCAAAATTTGCCAGTATTCCTGTTTTTACGTTTGTACTATAAACGAGGTGCTGAAACACGGGCATCAAGGCGGAAGGTTGAAGCGTCATGAAGTCTCTCTGAAGTTGATTGACTGAAGAATAATCACATCTCCTTCCTTGATAATTCATTACTATTGCTTAAGCGAGTGTACTCTTTTAGGTACTTTCCTCACCAACTTCAGAACTAGTTTTCCTCTTCTTAGATCGTTTGATTGAAAATGACTTGTGACACTTTGCTCCACGTTGCCGCAGAGTCGCACGAATGCCATCTATGTCATATAGCCATATTATATCTATATTCATGAGCGTAGCTCTTAATTCGTGGAAATTAATTATGTTATCAGCCAAAGTTTTACATTCTCACCCAGGAGAAACATCTGTATGACAGGAACTGTATGTATCTGCAGAGAACTTCAGGGATTCATCAGTTTCTTTTTGGCACGGCGCAAATATTATCAAACTCGTTGTCGGGTCAGACTCGCAGTCTACTGAGCATTTTTCAGAGGCTTAACTAGCCTGTGTATTTTTTTTTTTCGCCCATAGTAAGTTCTATACTTTAACTTTAGACCAAAAAGTAAGGAAATAAATAGTGAGAAGCTAAAAACAATAAAAAAATTTTATTTGTTACACTATAATTAGGATTTTACAATTATTTTATAATTTTTAGCATTGCTTTTCCATAAAACATTTCCCAAGGGTGGAATTTTTGAAATTTTTGGTGGCCCCACCTCTAAATCTGTAATTTAGGATATACAGTGACACCCTACCAAGTTTCATGCTTTTATGATAAAAGGCACGATTCTTCCCTTTTACTGCACGTATCTACCTAACTACTCGGGGTTACGCCCCCTCGGACGATTCTACAGCTCCTCGTACGTCGCTTCACCAAAAGTGTGCATTAAAGGGATGGTACTTCGTTGGCCATTTTCCTCGATACATTACCGGATGTAGTTTTTTAAGAAATCATCTAACAATTATTAAGTGGTCCACGTGCCCGATTTCAGTGTTAAACGTGGCGTTTACCTGTATTTATGTGTTGTCTTCTCGCGGTCCCCCACCGTTTAACTAACTCCCGCATAACCAGCCAAGCAGCGAACTAACCTCGAGTGAACGATAGTGTTAGCGATCATTGCGCGCCTTATGCCGACGGAATCGGGAAAGAAACGTGCCAGAGTAAAGGCAAACTGAGAAGCTGTGTTCCAGATCACTATAGTGTAGAGAGGAACGCAGCTACAATCTCAGTTGGCCTTGACCAAAGTGGAACGCTCGATCGCTTCAAGGTCTAAAGAAGAATAGCCTACTGATAATTGGTCGAAGTTGAATTCCGATAATAAATTAAAGACCGATAAAGAAATGGCTAGATTTCTTCTTGACTGTTGACTTTCTTACTATTGAAACATAGGGGTATATTATTAGCGTTGTAGAATGCTCCTTTTTTACACCTATGTAATGAAAGGTGGCGGAGGGAGGAAGCACGAATTGTTACTTCAAATATTATTGCTTATTTAAACCCACAAAACTGCACTCATTGTTTGTGAAAAATTCTTCCACCGACTGTTTTTCTTTCAGTGTTACGGAGAGAAAACTTTTTATTAGGCCAATTTTTTTTTTATAATTGAACGATAGGCTGTAGTCGTTTCTAAAGGTGACTCCCGTCTCCGCCCCCCCCCCCAAAAAAAAATACCCCACTGCGGTGAATTTTTTGACCTACCTTCTTCCATGTTTTCAAAAGTTTCAATCTTTCAGTGTTTATAATCCACTTTTTTTGACGGAGGACTCTTCGGTTTGCGTGGACGCCAGAGAGGATAAGGTAGAAGATGAACTACATACTTAGACTGATAGTATTTTTTTTATCCAAAAATAAATAAATTTTTTTTTTTAGAGAGAACCAGTACTTGAAAGAAAGACCTTATGATGATGACACTGTATGACGGAGTATTACAAAATAGCATCAACTCCTAAAAAAAAAAGTGCTTCAAGCCGCTCCCCCCCCCCCTTCGCCCACGATATATTATTTCATTTGCCACCCCAATTTCCAAAAGTTACAATATTACATTTGTTATACCCCCAACTTTTTTTGCGGTAAGGAGACAGTTCGTTTTTTTTTTTTTTGGGGGGGGGGGGGGGGGGGGAAAACAAGACCGGGGAGTCAAAACGACTTCGTTTTATTGTCTAACGATTTGAATTCAGTAAACAAAATGACAGTGTCATCACAAAGTTCATGTGTGCCGTTACGTCCCCCCCCCCCCCAAAAAAATACTCCTATCCCCACAGATCATTTTTTACCCACCCTCCCCACATACCGCAACTTATGTATGGCGTGGAATGAAGAAAGAACTTCTTCCGTTTGAGTGGGGAGAACGTAACGGCACACATGAACTTTGTGATGACACTGTCATTTTGTTTACTGAATTCAAATCGTTAGACAATAGGCCGTAGTCGTTTTGAGTGATGCGTTCCCTCTTCAGCCCCCCCCCCCCCAAAAAAAAAAAACGTATCCCCCCCAAGTTTATTTTTACCCTCCCCCCCCCCCCCACCCACCCACTTCCAAAAGTTTCATTTATACAGTTGTTATACCCCACCTTATGTATGTATAGCGTGGAATGAAGAAAGAACTTCTTCCGTTTGGGTGGGGGGAAATTAACGGCACACATGAACTTTGTGATGATACTGTCATTATATTTTCTGAATTCAAACGAGCAGCAATTCTTATTTACATGTAGGATAAAATAAAGTAATAAATAAAATGCTTCACCGATCTACGAGTTTTATTTCAATGTTACGGCAACCAAACTTATTTCCCTCAGGCCTAATTTGTTTAATACTTGAACGTTAGTCGGTATGGCGATAACGACCCTATCCCCCCCCCCCTCCCCACACACACACACACACACACACACACAAAACCCTTCCCCGTTGCTTATTTACTTTCCACGTCCGCTCCCATTCATTTTCGAAAGTGGCAATTTTGGTTGTTATACCACACATTTTTGGGCGGGGATTGGGAACATTTCTTTTAGCTGGGTGGGGGGGGGGGGGG
>JAHWFP010052300.1:519-21202 GCA_023313725.1 Lithobius niger | reverse complement strand
AAAAAAAAAAAAATCAGTCCAGACGCCGTCACCGATTCCAAGCCAATCAGGCGGAAAATGACCAGCCTACCAAACAGATCACTTACGTCGAACTTGTAGATGCAGTTGCAAGAATGAATAATATGTAGTGAGTCGTGTGTATGCCAGTGGAGGAGTGGGTGTATCGAAATAGACTACACCACACGCCATGGCTGTTTGCTGTGACGTGCGTATCACGTGACTGGGCTAGTCCAATCAGACGGCCAAACAGCCGTTGTTCTCGTTCGTCATTGGCTTACTCTTGGTGACGTCACGACAAACAGCCATTGCGCATAGTTTAAGGGGAGATGTAGAAGAGCCAGCACCAGCAAGTCACAGCACTGTTGTCATCGCGGATTAGGGCAACGATCACTAAATCTCACAACATTCCATTACGTTGGAAAACGGGCACTCAATTTGCCTTCCGCAATTTTAATGGGTCGGGCAACAATCATGTAGAGGAAGGACTACGGTATTTAATAAAGATAATTAAAGGCAAAGTTTTCCAGCATTAGTTTGAGATTTCCTGCAACCTACTATCATCAGGAGTACGACAGAAAAATAACAGGAGTATATTTTCGTAACATTCATTGTAGAGCAAAATCAGTAGCACCTAGTGCAGGGGTCGGCAACCTTTTAAGCCTGCGGGTCACACCTCTAAAAGGTAATGGTCATAAGGGCCGCCCTCTTAAATGGCGACTATAAAACAGCTATTATGGTAGTATTTTTTTAATTATATTTTTTTTAACAGTTAAGTACATATACACCAAACATGTACTTGACTTTTTTAGTTTTCCAATTCGTTCGTTTGTAAACGGAAGAATTTAATTTTACACGAAGTTTTGTTTGAGACTCACCTGCATGCGACATATTTTAAGCCTGGATGACACAATGCGGGCTAGATTCAGGGGGTCGGCGGACGGCAAGTGGCCCACGGGCCGGGGGTTGCCCATGCCTGCTCTAGTGGTACAGGAGTCTGTTAGTGTAGGTTACCACCTGTATGAATAGTTAGCGGTGTGGGCTACATCATCATTGCTAATGTTGGGTATTGTATTTATCACAGAGCCGTAATCAAAATCGGTCACCTGCCCCAGGAAATAACCAAACCAAACAACAAATAAACATATTAACAGCTGAATAAAACAAGTCACTGAAATAATTTAACTAAAAACACTCGTGCCTATTCACAGCAACCAGCCCACAGCGTAAACAGAAGTCAACAATAATCCACAACACATTGTAGTTGCGGCTACTTGCATACGGTCAGATACCAACAGCCATGGTAAATCCATAGGATGTACCACCACTACGGCTGCACTATGCACAGCATAAAAAATGATATTCCAGTAGAAAATGCTCCAGTCTGGACAAATTGCCACATCTACCCCACTTGAAATGGAAATGCCTGTTGCATCCCATTATGTCCTGTTCTCAACCGAGACAATAACACGGAATACCCCGGAGGTAGCCAGTCAAACTTCTCTGGCCTCCTAATAGAAAGGTGCAAACTGAATAGCTGCATACACTTTACCCACCACCAAAACTCATTCCATTGTTACACCAAATACTACTGAATTACTGATGCATGGACCGCTACACATCTACCAAGAAGACCCCTTCACTCACTGCCGCACATGCCAACCAAATAGCCTCTTCGTTCCCCAGCACCCCAGAATGGGAAGGTTCTCCAAAACCACCGATTCCAATGTACCTCCAGCACAAAAACTTGATATAAGCGTAAACTCTGTAATCACCCAGCCAGGGAGTGGATAACCGCCTAAGAGCAACCTTCACCAATGTTGGTCGCCACTCGCCAAATGGCGAAGGAAATTCTGCAGTTGGCGACTTGATTTTTAGCCCTACAGGACATAACGGCGACTGATTAACAAACCCTGATGCTGAAATTGTCATATCTCGTTAACCGTACTAGCTAAAAACAAGCAGTTTGCGTCGTTGAGTGCTGAATTACAATGGCTGTCCAAACAAGCATGCTAAATTGTTACTAGCCTCTTTACCTGACTGGAGAGTTAGATTATTGAAAGCAATGTTTAAACATGAAGTAGCAACACACCTGCTAAAACTATTTCTACATGGGGAGTGAATTTTAATAGCTACTGGCCAAGTGGTGAGCGCCACATAATTCACATTCGTGAAGGTTGCGTAAGAGTCCAATAGGGTTATGAACTTTCACACTCACATGCCAGACCACGTTCTATGGCCACAGCAATAGCTTCAATCTGCATAACCACTGCAATGAACACAAGGCAACCAGTGCTCATACTCCAGTTTAAGTTATGGGCTACCAATACCATCAGTGTACAAATTCTGACGGAAGGAAGCGTCACACAAAACCTGCAAGCCACACCACATTGTATCTGGCTAAACTTCTGCATTTGGCAAGCAGGAACCACACAAAATAAATTCTTTATCAAGTCCAGGAATACACTTAAGGGTGCTCACAATCAACAGACATTAGTTCTTAACACTAGCGAACAATCAAGTAAACGGCTTCCCATTGTAAGTGTCAGTTCCGACTGGGTTCGTACCAGTGCTTACAAACCTTATTAAGTCCTTATTTTTCATTTTGGCATTTGTAAGGCCTTACAAGTCCTTGAAAAAAATTAAAATACAATACTTGTTCCTTGCAAGTCCTAATTTTAATTTCCATACCAATCGAAGAACAGTTTACTGGCACTTTCCGTCGATAATTATTTCAACTTAAAAGTTGTCTGCTGAAAACCTAACTTGGTCAAGTATGCTGATTTCAAGGACTGGCCTGTAGGCTCAGAAATATAGGAAACCATTGTATATGGCAGTGTGCAAAGTCAATATTGCACATAATGACAAACCCTTATTTAATAAGTTTTGTTCAGGTTATCTTGCCGGGCAGTGTGCACAGTTAATAGTATGTACGTATTGGAGAGCTATTTAGAGTTACTGTAAGGACGTTTTGTCAGAATAAACAAGCTATAGTTCTTTGTATGGAAGCAATTTTTGGGTGGGTAACATTGCCACAGTCCATATTTGTCTTTTATTTATTTTTTTATTTAAAAGTTGATTCCTTTATGAAAAATAAATCTACACTAAATTCTTGACTAAAGTCATATTAAAAAAAAAATTAAGATGTATGTGCTTGTCCATATTGGAAAAGAAAAAAGGTCCCAAGAACCAACTGGTTTTCTTTTCTTCAATCGTCACCAATAAAAGAAATTACGAATTCAATTTTTAAAGCTCAACCGCACTTAAACAGATGCAAATTTCTCAATTGTACATTTGATTATTTTTATTAAAAACCATCAATTTTCATCCGTATACATTTTAACAAGAGAAACTTCAATCAAATAACCCTTTTTTTACAGTACACTTTACGTGTTTGCTTGTAATCCGTGCACCGTTTTTATGGCATGGAGTATAACTTTAAATTTACACATTTTATAGTTGCATAGATCTGAAACATAACCCACAAGGTGAACAAACCTGCCACGTTTCAGCCAATCAGATATCGGAACAAGAATGGTTGCCACCAAGTTGCTACATGGTGTATCAACCCTAACCGAAAAGTGCACTCCTTGAAAGTAGTGATATCACCCCCGCTAAGCGAATCCCGTAGAGTATTACTTCAGACATTAAATCAAAAACTTGACCATTGCTACAATCTGGAGCAATGGTCAGGATTTTCATTTAACCTTTGATATAAAAGTTGGTGGGATTAGCTTGGCAGTTGTTCGTTGGCGGTGATATTACTACTTTCTAAGAAGAGCACTTTTCAGTTAGGGTTAATTGATACACCGTGTAGCACCTTGGTGGAAACCATTTTTGTACTAATATTACTATTTTGATGGGCTGAAAGTTTGGCGGGTTCTTTCACCCTTGTGGGTTTTGTTTAAGATTTTTTTTCTTCCCAGTGGAACATCTATATATATAATTACACTAAATCCGCAAGCAGCAGCAGCAAGCAACGAAACAGTCATCTGCATCTTCCGCCAGCAGCCAGCCAGCAGGACATACGATGCCATCTACCGACGGAACGGAACGGCAAATTATAAGAGTAGCAGCCAAGCCCCGCTGAGATAGTAGCTACGCCCGGAACGCAACGGCCAGCAGCGCGAACATACGATGCCATCTACCGACCGAACGGCAACTTAATGAGGAGGGGGGGGAGGGGGGGCGGACCGGGAGGGGGCGGAACGGGGGAGTGAGACGACGCGGAATGAGCGAGCGAAGCGAGCGACTCCGCTAGTTTACTCTAAGGCTAATGCTTCCTCTTCACGTTTTTTTAAAGTGTGGGTGATGTTGGCTCACCAGCAGTGTTGGTATTTCTTCAGTTTACACCTTGTAGCAGCCATTTGCAGATTGGCATTGCTCCCTAATTACAATGTTGAAAACTATGTAAAACAATACTATAGTTCGTTGAGGATCCCGTAACTCCAGAATAGCTCGACCAATCGAAAAAGTGGTCTCTGTGAGCACGATGGGGAACGAAATTTCTAGCGTATATCATGTTTTAGATTTTAGGAAGGCACAAAAGTTTTTTTTCTAAAACAGTGGCAGAACAACAAGTGAACAGTCGTCAAATTTACGTGTGGCTCCCTACTTTTACTCTTGCACAGAATTGCATAATTTTTGGCATAAATATACCTTCCTCACTTATCTACTATCTGGCCAAGAATGGTCGAATAATATCAAATAAGAACGGATATATTAATTGTTTTAGTCTTGCTGGAGTGAGGACCTCAATCATATCGGCGAGTATGGTAAAGCATATTGTTTGCTTGCTTTGTTTATGGAGTTCGAACCCTAACAGGGTTATCCGCCCCACAACGATGAGAGGGACAATTTAACTGGAAAAATCCTAGCGGAAAACCCATGATCTTAGACATGCCACAATACAATAAAGCATAAAACCCTTTACAGCCAAGCGTCCAATTAAAAGGACGGCTACTGAACGGCAAAAAACTAAGTCCAAACGCGCAATGCGAGCCCGGGGGACCCCGAGTAAAGCGAGCAGCAACAGCCCAGTAGTCAGCATCCTCGTCTGCAAACCAAGTGAATGCCGGATCGAATCCCGCGACCGACCCAACTATCATATGGGACTTTAAAAAAAAAATCCAGTTTGGCATGGCATTAAAGGGTTAACTGCAAGTCAAACAATCATCAGTAACGCTAGTTTTTAACAATAATTAAAAGATAAAAAAAGTTGACGATGTCTCTGCTGGTATAAAACTTGACATACGCTGCCTCCAAGGACAATGTTGAAGGGCACACCTCTGTCATATAGCAGCACCTATCACTAATTTAAAAGTAGTAACCATCACAACTGTACGTAAACAGATGTTAGCTAGCGGTGAAGACGGCATTCAAATAATAAAAGGCTCTGAGAACTTACTGTAAGGCCTAATTTTCAGATGCTGTTTTAACTTGGTAAGCGACAGCTGCCAAGAGGGGTGGGGAAGGGGGCGGAATTTGGGCTTAATGGCGTGTCGACAGCTAGGTCATAGTACCAACTTCAGTCACAGTGCAGTGGTCTGGGTTGCAATTACGCCACACATTACAGAGATATTAAACAAACCCTGAATCTAGATCTTATCGTAGATCTGTACCGCCAGCAAATATTGAAAAACCACGGACAGGAGTACAGACTTATCGCCTAATTGACGCGTAATGTCTAGTGGAAGATGAAAATGGCGACCAACACCATCATTATGGTGACAATCAACAAGCAAGTGTCTGACTGTAAGTGGCCGTCGACACCAATGACATTCAAGAGGGACACCCCTCCTCAAAAGTTAACAGTGAGTAAACTGCAGAGAACTGCGTTAGAGTAGAACTTCTCATTCATGCGACATGAGGTTGAGAATTCAAGTTACCATAGCAACCGGGGATATCGATATTAAGACACAACCATGGTATTGTTTTGTGTTGTGGTATAAACACGTCGTCTGCAGTTTACTTTAGTTTTATATAAACTGCTTCATTGTGCTACAGTAATCTGTATTTTTGGAAGTCACCTTTAATGTGATAATATTTCTAAAATGAGGATAAATTGGGAAAGTATTTGTATTTTAATGCAGCGTCCACCAGTCCATAATCATATTTCACTTAGAAAATAAACAACTTTCGGAGAATATTTCAGTAAGGCATAAATTAGGTACACATTTTTCCCGCTAGGGTACTGTTGTGTATAAGTCAACAACCAATATTTCTCATTCCCTCCACTCTGCGGTTGATGGTCTGGCTCCCTATTGACGGACCCGACTAGGTCTTTTTATTTTAGATTTAACTTTTGATTGATGCTTGTCATTGGGTGGATAACCCCTGAAGTATATTTTGTGTACTGGTGGTAGCTTTTTACGGTAATTGTAGTGCTTGATATCGGGTAGTCTTCAAACTCAAAACGCCGCATTTTTTGGGTGTATTTTTGTTCACCTTTCTGGCTTGCTCTATTTTGGTTAATATTTCAATGGCTTTGATACATTAGTATACGCCTTCTTTGGGCTTATGGCTTCGTAGTGCCTTCTAGCTCTCGGGAAGTAATTTGGGATATACTACGATCAAACCCTGTGCCATGCTTGGATTTAAACTCGCTAAATATCAGTTATAGAAAACTAAAAAATCCCTTCAAAAAACACAAAACAAGTGTCGCCAAAGTTTGGACAACAGGAAACCCAGCTGCTTTCTCTAGGATAACCTTGGCCACTGCCAACCTGCAGTGAGCAAGATTAGTACTGATGCCAAGAAGATTTTCATCAAGAAAGAAAGAAAGAGGTTCGAAGGCGATCTGATCCTAGTTCTAATTGTCCAGGGTTAGGACGGGTTCCATATGGGAATTAAACCCAATGATCCACACGACCGACAGTGACATCCTCCTTGTTGGTGGTGTTGTTTTTATTTAAGGGAGCCGAACCCAAAATGGACAGCCTATTTAATTGATTAAAACAATATGCGTCAAGTAGCATGAGCTAATGCGTGATTACTGCTACTCTTCAGTTAGGCAAGGCCAATTCGTATCACCCTTGTCATTAGTCAAGACATCAAAGTAGCTGCCATGTCTGGCTTTTTTTTGGCAGCTGCTCTGGTAGAGTATGGCTGTTTACGTACATATTGTACACTAAACAGACGTCGTCAAAACATTCGTATTTTAGAAGGCTCCAAGTTATAAAGGCTCCACCCTCTACACATTTTTGGTTGGGAAGTAAAGTAGATGCATGGTCATGCTTTTAGTGGTTCTTCAGATACAACAAAACCTCCGTTTAAATCCTCTTCATTCAACATAGTTTTAATTTACTTTTTCATTTTATTTTACATTTTCGCCATGAATTTATTTAAACAATCATCGCAAAAATAAATGTCTATTTGCTAGACGGAAAAAATGCACCAGTAGGTTTCTTTATTTGCAATACATATCTCGAGCGGCTAATTACGTTGTACCGTCCACAAAACATTTTTCAACCTTGCAATAGACGAGATGATAAAAAAAAAATCTTGAGCGATTTTTACTCAGATTGTATGGAACCTCTCGCATTGACCGAATCTCTTGTTACTTACTTTAGGGGAAGGAGGTTGGGAGAAGTTAGGCTACACTCAAAGGTTCGGATTGCACAACAGGAACCCAGAAATCCCTAAATCCCTGTGAACCTCCTCAAGTATCATACCATTGTTATTTACTATGTCTAATGTTCACAGCAAGAGTCCATAACGAATTTTATTGTCAACAGAAATGTTTTTCCTTAGTCGTTTCAAACCAGGAATAATCTTCCAAATTTTACGTTTTTTTTTCTTTTAAGCCCATCAGTAAACTAATAAACGATGTAAAAAAATTTGTTATCTGGGACTCCGATGTTTTTTTTTTTTACATTTTGAGCATTGTTCCTACAAACACAAACAATACAGCCAAAAACAACTTCATTTATGTGTTAAAAACCTCACACAACACAAGCCTAACCTTCCAAAACCATTGAACCCTATACCGCTGAAACTCGATTACTGGAGACAGTTTGGTACCACCAAAACGCAGCAAAATAGACAGAACTACCTTTTTTTCCTCCTTCGTTCCAAATCGTCTGTTGAGCATGAGGAACGAAGGATAAAACAAGCGGCTACAGCGACTACCTAGTCGCATCCGGTCTTCTGTACAGTTCTGCCACTACAAATGGTGATGTGCACTCCTCTATCACGCATTGCAACAGCTATCTCTATTATATAGTCTAAAAGCAGTAACCATCAGAATTGCTCGTTAAAAATTTGTTAGCTTTTAAGCTTATCTTACGTTTTAGGTCAGTAATTTACAACTTTAATTTCGTAAGTAGCAACTAACGGAGATTTGGATTGTATACAGTAAGCCTATTCATTTTTGCAACACGGTATGCCTCCACGCACACAGTTACAGTGTTACAACGTAATGCACAATGTAGCCTATCTAGATCAGTGGTAGTAGGGAAGGGACAGGAGAAACGCTGCGAAAGCGACTCGTAGCAACTATTGATGTTGCCATGGTAACGTGATTTTAGACCTAATTTTTTTAACGGCAGTTTTAGTTTCATAAGTAGCAGATAGGCCTAATGGAGAATTTGGTTCGATCGTAAGCCTATTCATTCATGCAACAATGAGACAAGACTCTTTTAAACGAAGCTAAAATGTTTTTGTCTTTACGGCTGCATTAACACAAATCTTTAGGATTTCAATTCGACGATGAAATGTTATTATTTAATTTAGTTACGTCGAAGAAGTCTATTAGTTATAAGGAGGCAACGATGTTTTAATTTGCCATGTTATTTAACTAACTTTTGACACTGAATCGAACGTTGTAAACAGTGGTCGTCAATTTCTGGTACCGTTGCGAAGTTGAAAAAAGCGACGGACGGACAAAGTCGTTGCAATAGTCTTCTCAGCCGGTACGGCTGTACAGAAGACTAAAAAAATATGTTTACGCTTTTATTACACCTACTATGTAGACTAGTGATGAAGTAGTTCGTCGGGCTCTTGCTTTTGTTTGGACATTTGGAACGCTCTGTAAATGTCGAGTTTATTGTGTTTTGCGGCACCAAACTGTCGCCAGTAAACGAGAGTTTCAGTGGCTTCGGTTTGGTAGTCTTGGAAAGTGCCAATCAGTGACGGCATCAGGACTGAATTGTTTGGGGGGCTGGCAGAGGGCACATCTGGAAACGGAGTGGGCAAGGGACTTTTATTTTCAAGGCAGCCGCATCAGGCATTCCATTTAATTCGACTTATTCGTAACGTAAGATTCAATGCACTCCAATTTTTTTGGAAAATATGTCCTATAAACACACAAAATAAATTATTGCAAAGTGCTACAAAAATAAATAAATAAATAAATTTCAGTAAGCAAAAAAAAATGAAAGCTCAGTTTGTTCATTTAAGTTTGTCAGGTTTGTCAAGTTTAGCCTGCAATTTTTTTAGTTTTTTTTTTCTGGTGGTGAGCTGATGTGGGGGGGGGGGGGGGGGGGGTGTCATGACCCACCCTGGCCCACCACTAGCGCCGATAATCATACACAGAAGTTAGACCAAAAATACGGCAATTGAAAATTTTAGCGGATAGTGCCCACTCACACCATTCCCAATTAAAAGCAACCAAAGTACACAGAAATTAGAACAAACGTACGGCAATTGAAATTTTTGGCTGATAGCAGTGGATAGTGGCAAAAGGGTTGTGAGCCACAATACTGTACCTCAATGCATGATGGAGGGGGGGGGGGGGGGTTGTCCACCAGCAAAACCTCTTGATAAATGGTGTAAGGTTTTCTGAGAGCAGCTCCCTGAAGCCTTCCTCCGTTGTCATATCAACCATCCTGGAACGATGGCTTTTCTCCGGATCCTCCATACAAGATTGGATGCTCAATCAATGCGACAGAACAGGTTCCTAAACTTATTCATGATTCGTTCGTTTGCGTCGTGGCAAGATGGAATGAGCCTCCTATGTGCCGTAGGGACGACCCATTAGAAGCCTAATTTTTTCCAAGTCAAAATTGGTTTCTATCGTCTTACCGAAAATGTATACTACCTGTAAATTTAATTGCATTCGGATCCTGGATGCTCCTTATCTGTCTTGAGGTTTTCGCTCTCTTGATCCATCTCTTTTTTTTTCCCGATATGTCAACCATGATGGTGGCCCAACAGGGGAGGTAGGGTGGGTATTTACAAGTAGTATACATTTTCGGTAAGACAATGGAAACCAACATTGACCCAGGAAAAATTTAGGTTTCTAGTCGTCGGCATGAAAATTTCTACACCCGTAAATTTAATTGCATTTACAGTTGGTCTCGTCAAGATAGGTGGCGGGCACCATCATGACGGGTTACCCTGGGTTGCGGACTGGCTGCCCAAAAAAGTTAGCAAACCTTCGCACTTTGTTGAAAATGAACAGAAAACGGAGTGGAAACGATCGATGTGGTGGTTCGGTTGGAGAGATGAGGGCCTTGCTTCTGTCTTCTGGAGGTAAGGAAAAAATACTCTGGAGGTAAATCAAGATGATTTTAAGGCCCACGTGGTGACGAAAAGACCCAGTTCATGAAGTTTGTTTCTTGTCTTGACGTGTTCCTGAAGAAGTGGGATGGTGAGGATGGAAACACTTCGTCAGGGTGTGGCCCATGGCTTTGGCATGTCAGGGAGGTAGACAGTCTCCAAAAATCTTTAAGTTGTGTCCATGTCATTGTCGGGAAGACTTTGAGGATGTGGATGAATGTTGGTCTTTCTCTATTTGAATGTCGGCTTGAAAGAGTGTGAAGGTAGATTGTCTTGCAGCGAGGGCAGGTTCTCAATGGAGATGTTCAGACTTGTTTCAGGCGAGGGATTGGAAGCTGAGAAGTAGTGATGACAACCGGATGGAAGCGGGCGGCTGCCTTGTGCAGAATGCAGAGGCAAGGAGGCCGACCGAGGATTGGGTGGCAGGACGGTTACTGTGTGATGGTGGAAGAGAACCGGCAGGCCATGGTGGTTGGGAGGTAGGGCCGTTAAAGCGGTTGGAAAGCGGCTGAAGTCGGCGAGGAATGGAGGCTTCAGTACCTGTGATGGCTCGTGAAAGACAGCGGGCTTACGTGGCAGACGCCGGACGCTGTTGGCCGTTAAATTCAGTCGGTCCAAGAAGTGAGAATATGCATTGAAGTGCGAAAAGTGAAGCTGAACAGTCAGTGGGGCCACGAGGGTCGCTTGAATGCAGCTTATTTGTTGATGTGCACTAGTGAAAGAATGAAGTCGTAATTGGATGTCATCTTAAAAGTGTCGAGTGAAGATCTTCTATGACGAAAGATGTAAGCGAAAGAATGAAGACGATAGGACGCCATCTTGGATGCAGGGCGAAAGAGCAAAAGATGATGCGATGCCATTTTTGAAGTGTTGAGTGAAAGATCTTCTTTGGCGAAAGAACGAAAGGTGATGGGACTCATAATTATCTTTCGACTAGGGGCTCAGGCCAACATTTTGGATCTTCTTACGTGAGGCGATGCCCTTGATTGGAGCCGCCAAAGTTGAGGGAAGTTGCGGAGGAGAAGGCAGTACGACGATGCACGAGTCTTCTGGCGGCGGGCTAGCAGCAGGCCGGATCTCAGATTCGGGCCGGTGAGTCCTAGACGTTGCCAGAGGTCAACTGTCAACGAAAGAACGACGAAAAATCTTGGGTGATGGGCTTCATCTTGAGGACGAAAGATGTAGCTGAAGGGAAGGAGTGATGCGTCTTCGACGCAAGCTTGAGGAAAAGAGATGGCCGCCACGGCCGGGCCGTCTGCTTTTATAGGAGAGTTGCTCATGACGCATGCGCACTGGCCGGATCAAAAGAGCTAAAAACCTCAAGACAGACAAGGAGCATCCAGGAACTGAATGCAATTAAATTGACAGGTAGTAGACATTTTCGTGACGAAGATTAGAAACTACGTTCGTGTACCGTAAGTGCATGTTGTTAAGTATTCAAAAATATAATTTCTCTAAGTGCCATTGTTATGGTTTTATTAAAATTATTTTAAACTAAGGGTACCTGGCATAATCGGCGCCAGTTAATCACAATAAAATAACAGAAGGTATCGGCCAATAAGCTTATTAGGCCTAAGTAGCGGATATCAAGTGGAAGATACCATCGTGATGACAGTTGTGTTTTGCCGCAAGAAGGAGCAAACGGGTGTACCCGGAGAAAACCCTCGTGCAAAGGGCGGGGAACAACCAGAAAAAAACCCGTAAATATACACTTCCCTTCACCAGGATTGAACCCAGGTCTGCACGAAGCCAGAGATTTACAGCTGGGACCAAGATGCCTATCGAATCTGATGCCCCAGTGCTTGCAGCTACCCGTGCACTTTAGTTGATTGTGGGAGACCCTTACGTTACCGTTTGAAGAACTGATTTCTTTGCAGATTAATGTTCAGTTTATTACGTTGTTACATTTGTTGGTTGTTTATAATGAATCCCAGGACACCACAAGATATCAATATTGCTTATTTTCCCCAATTATGTCTCCCCCACCCCTAAATACAAGACATAGTTTCTTCCCCCTATACGTACCCCTCTCCCAATCCTCCTCCTTCTAGCCCTTCCAAGCCTCCCCAAACAGGAAGCAACACCTATTTGATTCTTGGTATGTCATACTACGACCTACTTTTGCCCTAGTCATTCCATCCATCCATTGTTCCTCCACCAACGAACGAAATTACTTTTATTTGTGAATTGTTTACTGCGTGTCGCAACTATTATTCCTTACTTTCGTACTCTGTCATAAGTTACTTATGTCCGCAACCGACCCTCATTTTCTAGACGCATACCACAGATGTTGGAATGTTGTGTTCCCCAATTACATGTTCCTCCTTCAGAGCTTAGAATAGCTTTGGCTCAAAATTTAGAAGAGATATCGGAAGAAGAGCTTCCAATTGGGGGCAAATGGCCATCAAGAGTTGTCGGGCTCATCCAGAGTTGTCGACGCATCCGTCAGAGGAATTCTACGAAACAACGGCTTAGCAGATGCCTTAAATCAGTAGTTTGAGAAGATTTATTCTAGGCCTATAGGCGGGCCGTACCGAGGGAAGCAAGCTCTAGCCTTGCAGCTAAGTGATTTGCTGGATCAGGCATTCACTGCTGCGGAACTAGAAGTTACGTTTGGTGCAACTTGTAATAGGGCTCCTGGGTTGGGTGGTATTACCTAGTCACAGCTGAGAAGCCTTTCTTCTCAAGAAAAAAAATTATGCCAACTGTTTCAGAGAATTTCAGAAGGAGAACAGGTTTCTGCATCTTAGAAGAGTCGTGTTTGTCCCGGTCCCCAAAAGCGGGGACGAGTAGATACACGATGTCTGGGTTCACGTCAGCTGCACTGCTCTCTTCCGTCGAGAAGATTAAGATCCCCTTTCTTCTCCTGCTCAGGTTTCATCCCAGTTTGTCTCGCACCTTTTGGAAAAGAAATGATCCCCTGGGTTCATCCACTCGACTTAAGTCATCAGCAAGTTAATCCCCAGACAGACTGACATCCCCAGGCATCCACGTGATGTTGACCACAATCTCTGATGCCTTTGCCTTCAACAGTTTCATTCTATCTTCCAAAACTGTTACATGCATAAGTCCACGCATTTAAAGCTAGTCCTAAGGATTTTCGGGGCTGATTATTAATCGGACAGGCTCATTCCTAAATTCAAGCCATTACTAACCGCAAAAGAAACAGCAACTAATTTCGACAGGTGAATGGTAGGCACCGTTGGCAGTTTTTTTTAGCCGGTAGGATTGAGTTCTCAGATATTATTACTGCTCCCGACCTAGTCAAGTTGTCAAATAATGCATCTCATTCAGATACTTATAACCGATAAGCCGGTCACAGACAACCACTGATTGCTTTCATACACTTGTTCACAATTACTTGCAACTTCTCTAGGTTTTTTGGGTGTGTAACACAGAAAAGGCAGGTGAAAGTCTATCTTCAGTTAAATGAAGCTACAATAAAGATTTCAGAAAATTGCATGACCAAAGGAGCCATGTGAGCCACCCAGAAATGCAAGAACTCTGGACTCAGGTTGAACAGATTCACTGACACACTTTCAGCTTGCCGAGTCACATCCGCATCCAGATGTACACCTCCGTAACGGACGTCATTAGAGTTTTCTAGTGTCTGTCCTGCCATTGTCAACTTCACCATGGCACATTCCACTGACAGAAGCCCATAATTTGCGTTTTACCTGGCGAGAAAGACATTCCATTTTCTTCCAGCCGTAGTTCACACATTCCCGCAATTTTGAAGCCAAGCTGTACACAGTGGAGCCATCCTCCTTCCAAACACTGTGAGCCGCTTTGATAATATGCTGTCTAAGACCTTTTTGCAGTGCAACCTTCTTCCAGCATATCGATGACCTTCCATGAGACGAAGCAACACTATTATCCCGACTACGAACTAGCCATGTATTGCTGAAAGGATACGCTTACGAGTTTTGAGACTGGGAATCTGTCAGAATATGTTTTTTGAAGACTGCTTCTAGACGTCTGCAGGACCAAACACAAGAGAGTGGTGAAATTGCAACCAATTACTAGGAGTTTGACCACACTAGTACAGCCACGGAAGAATTATGTCTAGTCGTTCCTTTCTGCAGAGAAGCTAAAAGGTTCTAAGAGAAGTGGTACTCGCCGGTAAACTTAAAATTCCAGGACTTTCCCAGAATTTTGCAAGGACTTTATTAACAAAAATTTAAAACCACAAATGAGAAATTAACAGATAGAGACAATTCCAAGATAAATTCGTTAAGTTTGAATTTGTATCATACTGCGATGAGATGTATAAGCAAGAGATTTCGTTCTGGTAAATGACACTGATGAAATGTACCAACATGGGCACTGCAGTCTTATTCAATTTTTTTTCTTATGTTTAAACGTATACTGCACACTAATGTCCAACAACAAGGATAATAGAAACAGACTACCTGTTATGGGAATTTCAAAGACTATTCCAGGACAAGAAATTTCTCTAATTTTTCAAAGACTTTCCCTGGCCAGGAATTTTTATTGTCCTGGACATATCCAGGTTTTCAAGGATCCATACGAACCCCAGTAGTTTCCGTAGCAGTGGTCCTACGGTAGTTTTGCTAGTTATTTAGTCCTCATTGTTATAACTTTACATTGTGTTTCTTGTTCTTAGTTCCTAGCCTAGTTTCTTATTTTGGTCTTTGTTCATTGTAATGGGGCAGATGTTACTTTGGGGTTCCAGCTCCTTAACAAACTTAACTCCTGTTGGCTGTGCTAATAGCATTGTAACATTTGACTGTCCTCGCTACCATTGCATCATTGTTACATGCTGCAGAATTGTTCGCCCCTCCTGTTCCCTATGTTCCTTTTTTTCTGAAATTTCTTGTGGGCGAACGTGTAAGCACCATTTTATATTTTGTGCGAGGAGGAGGGAGGGGGCAAAACACAGTTCTTAAATGGAGAAAATCTAGCTCAGCAGTTAAGTGAGTGTTAACACTAGTCAGGTTGGCCTAAAAAACGATTAATTCAAACATCCTTTAGTTTTTGAATAAGTAGGTTGGTGCAGCGTATAATCTTCTTTGGTGCAGTATCAGTGCAAGGAGGACTTTGCTTAACGAACAAACGGAAAAGGGGAGGGACATTAAAATGGGCCTGGCAGAAAAAAAAGCCCAATTTTACCTGGTGGGAAGGTCAAAATTGGTTTCTATTGCCTAAGTGAAAATATACACTACCTGTAAATTTCTGTATTCAGTTCCCAGATGCTCTGTTACCCTGGACGGATCAAAACTCTTTTGATATGCCCAGCTCAGCTACCCATAAATGGTGTTATGGCATTAGCGAGCCATCTACTTTTCCTCTTAATATGTCATGGTGGTGACTCAAGAGGGGAGATTGGATGGGTTTACAGGTAGGGTATATTTTGTAAAATTGGGCTTTCTAGTTGCCGGCAGGAAAATATACACTACCTGCAAATTTCTGCATTTGCAGTTGACCTCGTCAATCACTGGTGGCGAGTGGGCACCACATGACGGGCTCCCAAAGGTGTGAGCTGGGATCCCAATGAGATTTCAAAACGATGAGGTAGTCTGCAACTAGTCTCGGTAGATTTAATGCGCAAAGGCTATCTGTAATGGGAAGAAACGTTCCATTGCCAAGGCGAGTTGGTTAGGATGTTCAGGCGGGTTTTGAATGCTGAAGAGAAGGGGGAGGTTAAAAAATTTGGGGGGCTTACCTTTTACGACTGGTCTTCTGACGAAGTGATGATGTGGATGGGCCGAAATGAGATGTTGTTGGGGCTCATCGAAGTCTTTGTCGATGGGGTTCAATGATGAAGAGCAGCATCGTGAGAGGTGAGATTTCTAGCTCGGTGCGACAGGTCAGCAATGACTGAGTGAAAGTTATTCACTTAAGATGAAGGGCGAAAATTTGGTGTCTTTTTTTTTTTAGTTTTTAATTTTAGTTTCATTCCAGATAGAGAAGAGGATTTCCGACCAGAAAATGTGGACGTGAGGTGTTCGGGTGTGTTGAATGCAGATTCAGACAACATCCCGGTGCCTAGTCATCATCCTTTCCAACTTCGTTCTATCTGTTGCGAGGGAAAAGGGGGGGTTTAGCGTTAGAAAGGTCATGAAGTCAAGTTAAGATTTTGCATATCACAGTTGGTTTGATGTGAAGTTTGATTGAGGTCGAAAGTTCGCTGGAATGAGTTGTTACAGATAGTCCGGGTGTAGTATGTGGATGTAAGAGATGCCAGATTCCTGGAAGTGCCCATTCCAAGCCCAAAGAGTTGTATGTGATGGTGTCCAAAAGGGTTGAAGTTAGGGCCTCAAGATGAAGTAGAAAGAGTATCCTTTTGCTCCAGCTTGACAGTCAATGCAAGGAAGCTGTCGAGTGTGGGTCAAAGACAATCTCTTCATTTCCGCTTTGCAGGGTTGGAAGACTGGAGCGTTGTCAAACTGCCACACCTGGCGAGCGATGCATATTTGTCCGGAGGCATGGCTTGGTTGGCCCTGATCCATTCTTGGGCAATGCTACAGTGCTTACGTCGAGCGAATTTGGGGAGAACCGGTGGTCTGTTGATTTCTTTTTGAGGACAAGGTTCAGCCAAGATAAGGGATCCTAACTGGTATTGAAGTCTAGGAAGAATTTCGACTGTATGTTTGGCGTGATGCATTTGGGAAACTTCTGGCCTCACGGGGGGTTGGGGACGATGAAGTTTGAAAATGGGTTGTCTGATTTTTCCAGATTGAGGAAGAGGTGAAAGTCTGCAAAATTTAGCGTCGGCAAGTTCCTGCATTTTTTTCTGCATTGGCCAATTTGGACTTGAGGTCGGAAATGTACTTGAATACAGAGCAGTTCTTTTTGAGATGGTTCAATTCTTTGGTGTTAAAGTCGAGTCTGTGGCGAATTGTCTTGCGGAGGATTGATCTGTTGCTGAAATTCGGGCTTTGAGCAGATCTCACTGGGCTGGAATTGAGACTGAAGAAAGTATCGAGTTCATTTGGTTGTTGCGGCACACTGACTTTGGGTAAAACTGCACCTGGTACAGATGGTTGAGGAGGTTTCGGATGGTGGTGCGGGAGGTTTTGGATTCTGAGTGGTGGTTTCAGAAATTCCAGACGATGAGGTATTTACTGGAATTGACATAAACGTCGGCCAAGTGGAATTGGGTGAGACCGACAGGTTCTTCTTTGTCTGATGCTTTGAAGAAGTTGAAGAGCGTGACGAGCCCTACGAACCCTGGGAGGAAGAGGAAGGCAAAAATTTCGAAGTGTTCGAGGTTGGTGTGGATTTTGCAGCTTGTTCTCTTGCTTTCTTTTCGTGGATTTGCGTCGTGTGTAACTTCGCGGTGTGATTCTTCAAACAAATTAGTGGCCAGTCCGAAGGGGTGATAGACAGACAAATGGAGCACGGGTCCGTGTCGAAATTGCAGAGCCTATGTTTTTGGCAAGCTGTATGAGGGTCATATTTTTTTGGAAGATACAGTTGCAGCACAAGTACAAGTGTCCGGTTTTCTTACGAGTGAGAGGTTCCATCCCGGACCAGGGTGCAGGCCGATTTCCCATCACGGATCTTGGGAACCATTTAGAAGGAGTATGAGCAGTTAACAGCATTGCGAGAAACCAACGAGGGGTTCAGGACAGTCAGAAACCCCAAGGCTGGAAGGAAGAGGACTCTCAGGAAAGGGTCCTGAATCAATTGAAGTGTATGCCAAAAGGAAGAAAGTGTCCCCCTTTTTTTTAAAGGGAAATGGGAAGAGCCGGAAGACTGAGAGTGAAATCCGGAGAGAAGATGAGATGAAGTTGTGTTTTTTTTTTTGGGGGGGGGGGAGAGGGAGGAGACCGAAGAATGATGATAACCCGGAACAAGTGGACGGAAAACGGCACGGTGGTGCAGCAAGGTGGGGAAGACCTGGTCATGAAATGTTGGAGAAGGGCCGCAGGCGGCGAGGAAACGAGGTTTGAGAATGCACACAAGGTCAGACGGACGAAGGTGGAATGAAGGCCGGCAGAGTTGACGGCTCAAAGCGAAGGACAGCAGCCTGATAGAGCAGAAGTGACATGATGGGAGCAGCCCATGGAGGTCTTGTCGTAGCCGGGAAACAGGTGGCCATTCCGGAAGAGCGAGTCGAGGGAACGGCGGTTGAAGAACGGTCGGAGACGGCCCAAGTTGGAACGATTCCTGGCGGTGGGTGAGTTCATGAAGCGGTCGGGTCCAGTGATGCTCCGGAAGAATTGCGGCATCGGCCAGCAAGATGGTAGGCTGCAGTTGGCGGGGTCGAAGTCGGCGGGGAGTTGCAGGTTGCGTGCAGCAGGCGAAAGATCGGCTAGTCTTCAGACCGAGGCAATGGATGGGGATCTTCAATGTCAAAGAATTACGAAAGATGGCGAAAGATTGGGTCTTAAGGTGAGTGGAGCGGTTAACAGCGGCTAAGTAGTTTGGCCAGAGGTTAGAGGAAAAGAGATGGCTGGCTAACACCGTAACAGCATTTATGGAGGGCTGAGGCGTACGCAAGGGGAAGAAGGGTGGGGCACAAGGTGCAAAAGGCCCCTCCCCCCCCTCCCCAGAAAAGTCAGGCGCCGCCACGTCACAGTCCTTACTGATTTTTCGTATAATAATTTATGTCATAAGTATTTCAAATTGTCATGTAGCCCCAAATTTTACAATCTAAAAATTCTAAAAAAAACATGCTGCTGAAGATGTTAAAAAGTTGCTCCCACCTCCCCACCCCGAAAAAAAAGTTGCTGAAAATGCCAAAAATACTCTAAATTGCACGAATTTTCAGAGCTCCCGCACCCCCTGGCTGGTAATTAACAATAATTTTTTTTAGTGCCACAAGGTGCCCCTTCTAACATTGTGCCCCTCAGAAAAAAAATTCCTGCGTATGCCACCGATGGAGGGTCTGCGCGTGCTGGCGCATGCGCAAATGGGTAGCTGGGCGTATCGAAAGAGTTTTTGATCCCTCCAGGGTAACAGAGCATTCAGGAACTGAATGCAGAAATTTACAGGTAGTCTATATTTTCCTGCCGGCAACTAGAAAGCAATAAATTACATTAATTTGGACAAGGGTTTGAACTCGGTGATTTATGGTAATATGTATACACGACGCTTCGTTTGTATTAATTCAATACTAGTTCCATGTATGTTCCCGGTTTTTCCAGTATCCATCCATACCAACCATGTGTAGGCTATGCTTTAATCGTGCATGGAAAATGTTCTACGGCTTCTGCGTAAAGGTGGATTCCCACCGCCTTTTCCGTTTTGATTTCGAATCGGAAAAGTTTAGACAGTTGCTACGGCAACGACTCAACAGAGCATGCGCGAAACCTTTCCTTTTTCCTTTCCGATCCGAAAGTTGACTCCAATCTGGTTAGCTTTTTCCGAAACGAAACGAAACGAAAGCTTATCGGCAAGCCAGTCACAGCGCGCAGTTGCTCCCACGTGACACACTACTTCAGTCGATCGCCAGCCCAACAAAGATGGATGCCTGTTAAGCGACTGATATTTTAGTTGAGAAACACGAGGAGGTAACTTGCTTATCAGCTTAGAAAAACCGATTGTGTGATTAACAGAAAAACAGCTTGTGGCCTAGATACGCTGGCAGATCGTAGTCTGTTAGCTACCGCCAGAAACTGGGCCCAGGTCGCCGTTGAATATGTACGCACCCAGCGACGGAGGCTTCGTGCTAACTATTGTGACGCTGACCACCCTCCAGAGTAGCCTCATTCAGGGGGCTTTGGCTAAACACACGCGACAGTATACGACAATACCAAAATTTAAGACAATGTGGCTCGAGCCGCTCAACACTACGGCACGAAACGTTAGGCGGTTGAGACCTGTAAATCAAAAAATACTAATTATTAAATTACATACGGGCATTTGGATGAATATAGACAATGAAGTGGTCAACTGAGAAGCGCTCTCGCGACTCCGCCATGTTTAGTTTCGCGTGCTCAACGCATATTTGTAAGCTCCATTGTGGTTGGCTACTCGTGTGACAGGCTTGGATTTTTAATCGCGTTGTATGATTGGATGGTCGCTAACGCTTGCTTTCCGCGGTGGGAACAGTTTTGTTGTTTTAGGTAGACATAAAATTTTAACTTTCCGATTCCAAAATGAAATGGAATCCGCCTTAACCAACCCAAAGCATCCCGGTAACAGTAACCAACCCAGAGTACCACAGCTTTGTACAGAAGTTACCCGCACAATTTGGAGGGGTCCACTACCGCAG
>JAHWFP010052299.1:54244-68535 GCA_023313725.1 Lithobius niger | reverse complement strand
AAGCTTTTCAACGCTTTTTTGCAGACAGCACTAGCGGTGCAAAAATACTCAAATTAAGGGAAAACGAGTTAATTCAGACAGTGCTATTCTGAGATGCCCTGGGATACAAGGACAACTTAGTGTAAAAGCAGCTGCTCTCTTGAATCTATTGTAATAAAAAGTGTTCCACATTGAAACTATCGCCCTGCTTGGTGAGATTTGGGCAACGAAATTGATCTCACCTAATAAAATGGTTTTTCTTTACTTTTCTACAAACAGCACTGGCGGTGCAGAAGGAGTCAAATTGGTATAAATTATTAAGTGTTAATGATATATCATATCAAACAAAAACCAAAACTGGTAAAAGGGGCCGCCAAGTTCCGAATAGTTCGGCCATTCAAAGGAGTGATATCAACACACCAAAACATTCGCCAAGTTAACCGCACCGCTTAATAGTTCGAAGGTTAAATGAAAACTAGAAAACTAGAAGTTTTCATTTAACGTCCAAAGTATTATTCGGTGCGATTAAGTTGGCGAATGTTTTGGTGTGTTGGTATCATTCCTTTGAAGGGCCGAACTATTCGGAACTTGGCGGCCCCTTTTACCAGTTTTGGTTTTTGATATGATATCACTCCTTTTTTTTTAAATTGTGTATTGACTCAACTCCACTACCGTGCCACTTCCACAAGAAATTGGTTTTCAACAATTTGCTACTATCTTTTGCCTATAGGCCGAACCATTCTCAACTTAGTCATCTGTCTATAGGTGTTTGGTTTGGTTTTAATTTTGTTGTAATTTGTTTTAGTTAGTTAGTTTTGGTGTGTTGATATCACTCCTTTGAAGGGCCGAACCACTCTCAACTTGGTGGCCTCTTTACCAGTTTTTGACTTTGTTATTAAAGTTGGTTTATTTTTCGTGAATTGGACGTGAATACAATTTCTTTGCAACGTTGTTTAGATTTATCGTGATACGCTAGTGTGTGTCTAGGCATGCACGTCAGTATACACGTTGTCATTGTCCGAACTTTGGCCGGCCAATGAGAGACGATGGCGACAATACTAACAATGGTTATAACAATATTTTTGTACTTAGACGCCCTCCCACGCCTTTACCGTTACGCCCCCAAGCTCCAAACCATAAAAGGTACGCAGTTCGTATTGTACTGCACCCATTCATCCAATTTCATAGCTGGAAGCCTTCCCGTTATCTCGGTATCGTTGAATAATCACCCTGTGGAAATTAACGTGGGGATGAGCGGAGTAGCTAGCTAGTAGCTATAGTAACTAGTAACACATTTACAACGTTATTGAGGGTCAGATTTTGCATTGAAAGCAGCTTAGTTGGCATTCATACACGAGTTAATTTTTGTAAGGTGGGTCATTGCTCACGATTTCAACACAATTTAAGCGTTTGTACCGCATTATTATTTTACCCCAAGTACCTGAAATGTGCCCAACTATGCTTCAAGATATAAGACACGGACGCAATGGCGTCGGGCTACAATGGTTTACAACCTTGACAATTGAATTGATGTGATGTTTGTTGTGATGTTTGTTGCCTAACTTGGCGCGACACACTAGCGTGTGTCTAGATACATCACCTTCGTATGTGATCTAGGGTTACAAAAATACTAGTTGTGCCCGTGGGCATGCTGTGCACCCTCCCCCTACCAACCACCCCACATCCCTGCTCCCCTTTCCCCTGCCGCACCCCGTTGCATCCCTTTCCTGCACTTCCATAGTGTGGGTTCTGAATATCTCTCCGCCTCCCTCTGGCACCTCAGGTGTTTGGTCTTTGGTTTTAAATTTATCAAACCGAAGACTGAACATGTGAATGGCTCCCATGCACATATGCCCTCCCCCCCCCCCACAATTACTTTAACCCCTAATCCCCACACTCCTGCCCCCTCCCGGATTCGCATACGTGTCCCCCTCATATACGCTTGCTCACCTCGCCATCCCCGAAAACGTCGCCTCGTGACATTCTCCCTTTGGTGTAACCCCGGAAAAGTCGCATGCGTATGTTTGACTGAAGGCTAAAAAAAAGCCCTGAGAAATCCAGCATTCAGTTAGCAAGTAACCCTATGTTTAAGTTAATCCTTACAGGGGCGGTACTGCACCTTCCCCTCTTTTAATACATGAATTATGTATTACCTACTTCATACATTAGGGGAAGGCCTTGAAATCACCTCAGATAATTTCGAGACACGAAAAGCTTACACTACACGCTCCGATCTTTCCGATCCAATCTTTCCGATACTGTATGAACATAACAAATACCCCCCTCCCCAACCATAAATTCCTAGATCAGTGCCCGGGGTATGACAGGCGTGCCCAGCCCAGCCAGTGACCGGGTATAAATTCGGACCTAACACCGCCTCTGAATGTCCTGGATACGTAATATCCTGGGATGTGTAATTTCATAAGAACCAGCTAGACCGACGGAATTTTACTCCGTGTAACCCTAGTTTGTTCAATAATGATACAGATGTTTGGGCCAATTGTTGAGTTCCTAACTCCCATAGATTTAATACAGGTTTTACCTTTATGTTTTAGTTTTTTTTTTGCCCAATTTTTATTTATATTTCTGTTATGATTTTTAATCTTTGGTACAGTTTCTGCAAAATATTTGTTAAATTTGTTACACAGATCTTTAGGCTTTTCACCCTGAAGGATTTTTTATAGCTATGGTCGATGCCTGTGTTATCTTTTTTCCAATAATCAGATTAACGTTTTTCCAGATTTTACTTGCATCATTTTTACAGTTATTAAATTTCTTTTAATAGTATGACTGCTTTGACCTTTTAATAAGCAATGTAATTTCGTTTCTCTTGGTTTTATAATCTTAAAGTTTATTTTTGTTCTTTGCTTTAGCAAACTGGGCTCATAATTTATTTTTTAAGTTAATTTTTTCAATTAAATAATATTTCATCCACGGTTTTTTAAATGAAGGTTCTTTAGCATCTAAATTTTTTAATAGATGCTTTTTCATAAATTTCTTGACTAACCTAATGTATTCCGTTATAAGCGGTGTTTACCTCATGTGCGTCATCAATAAAATCTCCAATCCACCATTTGTAAGTTTTTTTTAATGAATGATATAATTCAGAAACTGACTCCATTTCCTGGGGGAAAAAAATGCGCATAGAACGAATGAAGACGGAGTGATTGATGTAGGACGAAGATGAATCTTTTCAAGACGTGCTTCTCAAGAAAATGGGTAGACGTAAAAACAAACACTGCCAACGAAAACAACAACAAACAAGCACGAGCCACGAACACAAACAAAATTAAAGACAACTAAGAAAATCAAACAACAGCACAAGGGCACGGAAACGTGGAGACGTGACACGGAGACGTGGAGACGGAAACGTGCACGGAGACGTGGCACAGAAAAACCAACAGAAAGTCACCCCGATTATTGGCAGCTCTGATAACAGGAAACTACGTTAGGACTTGGGGAGTCCAACGGAGAATACCTATCATCCTAACAAAAATTGGAGATAATATGTTTAGTAGGATGGTGGCTTGGATACCAAATGCTAGATGAGCCGCAAAAAATGAACCCGTATTTCTTTCGGTTTGGTTGTCAACAAGATGTCGGTTTGCCGTTCGGTTCTGCAGGTGTTCGGGCACGGTAATTTTTTCCCGGTTTTTACTCGTTAATAGTTCCGGTTCGGTTCCGGTTCGACTCACTGGCTTGAGGTGGATACACGGACCTACACAGAACGCCTTGAGTCGTAAGTCAACGTGTGTTCCAGTGGACTTGAGTAAAAAATGACATAAGAAAGTACGTATACCCTCGATGACGGCCAGTGTCTTTACGCTAATTCCCGATCACTGGCTTGCCAGGGCATCCACTGACATTACCTAATTTAGTTGCTCCCTTTCTTCCCTTTCTCCTGTTTCTTGTCCTGTTTTGTCTTATCCTTGTCTTCCTACTTTAACTCCCGTCTGTGTTTTGCACTTGTTTTTACCAGTGAAGGTTTTTCTGGGTAGGCAGGGTAGGCAGAGCCTGCCCAACGTTTTAGATGAGTCCTGAACTCTCAATACACGTTGTGACTGTCAAATCACTACCAATTGATATTTTATCATCTATCTTTTTCTTTATCCACAGTTCGTTTTAAAATTTAGTCCTCTGCAATTACTTTTACTTATAATGTTTTGCTTCTAAGAGCCAAGAAAATAAAATTCGTAATTTTTGCGTCTTTGTTCGCCCAATTTTGAAGTATGCCAGTCTGGCCTGGTCCCCCCATTTACTCCAGGATAATGATGTCCTGGAATCGGTTCAAGTATCTGAGAGCCTGTGGTCTCTACTGGCTGACGAACGTCTCAAACTTTCCTGCCTTGCGCCTCTGGAGCTGCATCGCCCTCGGCCCTGACCTTATTTTGACATTTCACGTCTTGTAGGACTTCCTGCCAGTCGATCTTCCATTTTTTGACTTAGCGGCCCCATCTACGACCCGCGGACACTCCTTAAATTTTCTCTGCCTAAGTTCTCCACAGAATGTAGGAGATCTTCTTTCGCTGTTATCGTCGTCGACGTGTGGAACTCCCTCCCTGGGCACGTTGTGTCAGCGCCATTCGTACCAATCTTTAAACGACGTCTGTCTCTTTGCCCTATGAACAAGTTTCTGAAGCGAACCTAATAATGCATGTCTGGTCTTTCCGTTTGATTGCTTAACTCTTAGAGACAGTGTAAGAGGCATGCCCTTTAGTGTCCTCTCTCCCACTTGGGGGTAAACTGATTATTCTTATACTTTTCCTGTACTGCTGTCACCGCTCCCACGAAACGCAGAATTGCTTGTACAAACTAACAATAAGGTTCCCTGCCGTACATGCCACTGAGCTGAGGCGCAAGCCACAGTCAGGTTGAGAATTGCCTGTACTATCGTATAGTTAGAAACAGATACTCGTATTAGCGCTCCTTCCAGTATAGGCTCGGTCTCTTTTGCCTAATGTCTATCAGAGAAGCCAATAGGCTTGCCATTGATATGACGACACAGTTGTTTTACAACCACCCGGCATACAAGACAGTTATAATCAGCAGAAAAAAAAAACAGATTCTTTATAGTGTGCGCGGCGTATCTTGAATCCTGCACTTATTTTGTGATCGGCTACGTCTTCCTGGAGGGGGCGGCTTTAACCGACGGCCGCCATTGTTTTTTGTAACTACTTTGGATATCAACAAGGTACTCTGCGACCAAACACGTACAATCGATTATTTGTGTTCATTCTGGGGAGAACTCAATTAGATGGGCCGCGGACACTATAAAGATTTCTCCGAAGTGCTATGCCACTTGATTTTCCTAACACCAAACAAACTATCGTAACTTTTAACTTAAAATTGTTTCAGGTGAAGTAAGATACCATTTCTTTAAGTAAAATGGATCTTGTTAAAGTTTAAAACCCCATCCGCACCTTACCCAACGTACACAACCAATACAAGCTTACCCAACTTCAGCAAGCACCGGCCGTCACTGGCTTTTACTGAAATTGCACTGCTCACGTTTTTTTTTTTTTTTAATGTACACTGTAAACGTTCACTTATTTTTTATGCTGTTTTTTGCTAGGGTTTTTTGAATCTAAATAATATTTTACCTGCTGTATCACGTCATAATTTGCTGGGTTTAAAAAGACGATCCATTTTTTTTACACACAGCAAATTATGACACGACATAGCAGTAAAATAAACTTGTATGTATTTAGTTGTATTTATATCTCATCCGAGTGAAATAAATACCCATTTCTCTCTGCATACTTTCAAGGCTTTTTCATTCCGAGGTTTCTTCTTGATTTCATGGTACTGCACGAACAGTGTTATCATACATAGTGATGTTAGCGACATGTTTATTCTGATGACAAAAACACCGTTAACAGTTGAAGCAATAATTTAGAACTGTTCGTGCCGAATTTTTTTCGATGGCCTTTCTGCTACCGGCAGCTATGAAATATTCCTCATATCTTGTGAGCTTAAAGACGCCTGTTCACTCCATTTCGATAGCGTTGCCCATATTCTAAACACAGCATCCACGTTCCAGAATCTCCGTCATCCAATAGGCTGATGTGGGTCACGTGATTTCTTTTTAATTATGAATAATCGCGGCGCTGATGCGAATAGTGTTGTTACATTTTTTTTACCGCTATTTTCTTCATATTGCTCGAAGATTCTACCGGGCTGCATGTATGAGTTAGAAAGGCGAAAATGCGCCTTTAACTGTCCTTAAGAAAAGAGGGAGTGGTCAAAAAAATTACAATACAAAAATACCCCTTTGCTAAACGGTGTCGGATAATGAACAGAAATTTCCAACTTTAGAAGGCTTAACATTAAATTTTTCAAAACAGTTTTTGTGCGCCTTAGTTTAACATTTGGAGCTTTTCATAAAACTTTCCAAATCCTCGTTGATAAGAACTTTTACTTTCTTTGTTGGTGTTGTTAGACATCATTTTAAACCAACTTTAAGGTCAGACGGTTTGAAATATGATAAGCATGCCCCGTTCATCCGAAAGAAATTCGTACAAGAGTCAAACTTGTGAAACTTAAATTAAAAAAAAAAAACCGCTTAGCTAAATGAAGAGAAAGGGGAAAAAACGGGAGCATGTTCACGTATGTTGCATCCAATTCGCCTAAAGTTTACTTCGTTTACTTAAGACAGTGTTTACTTTAAAATCTTCTTTAATTTTTAATTTTTTTTTGTAACCAGCTGCTCTGTCGCTGCAGTTTTTAAAGTATTTTTACTTTTTGAAGGAAGATTTAACAAGACGAAATCTAAGCGGGTGTCGAGCTATACGCCCACACGACATACCTACAACGTGTATACATGGTCCACAGCGTTGTGCACACACTTTTCAAAAATGTAATTGTACACGGCACGAGGTACGGGTCATTTTTGACGGCACGGGATGAAATTTCTATATCGTGTCAGGCATCTCTTTGGTCCCAGGCGGTCTCTCAACTCCAAGTCATGTTTACCAAGCGTTGTGGCCAACGGAGCAGAGCGGCTAAGCTCTGGGGAATTTTCTCGTGCCGTTCCAAGTCGCCGCCAGAGGCCGTCACCATCACCAGACGCTTCCGAGTTTGCGCAGACGATATATGAAAGTTACGTTAAAGCTGATTCGGGGCCCAGGACTGTGACTCTCTACAGCTGACTTATGCGATACCAAAATTTAAGGTTGTGCTTTAAAAAAAACCGGGGGAAAAAAAAAACAGAAGTCGAAAGAAAACATCTGGGCTACAGCAGGAAAGGCGGCGCAACATTTTTTTTTTGCGTGTGCCATAGAACTTGATGGTCTACAGATGGCTTGCTGAAAATAAATATTGTCTTGTAGCTTTGCCTCCGGAAATACTTCCTGCGTTATTTTGTTGGCTTAGGAGCAAACACGGACGTGATGTTTAGGAGCATGTGGTTTCGTCGTGGAAGGCAATAATTTTTGAAAACCTTTGCTTCTTAAAGAAGAGTGCGACGAGAACCACGAAACCCTTTAATTTTACACATGTACGCCGGCGCCAGCAGATGGAGTTAAAGTATAAATAAACAATGTTGAACGTATGTTTTCAATCCCCCCTTCTAGGATTAAGGAAAATGGCGCCTACTGACGTAGAGCGAGATCACAAAAGCGCTCTTCTCCCATTTCGTTGCTGCCTCCTATAAGTTACGGGAAGTCCATAAGGTTTTTACACAAGAAAGGATGGGACAAAAAGTAAAAGTCATATAATAATAATGTTTGTTGCTGAAGCAACAGGTCTGGCATGGATCGCGGGGATCACTGACTGCCAGCCGAAAGAGGGGCAGAATTTAGGATGCGTGTAAAAAAATTTGATAAAAAGAGAATGCGAAGGTCGCAAGGTAAAAACTAAAACAAGATAAAACAATTTAAAAGCTTGCATATAGGTAAAAAATAGTTCTAAAAAATTTTTTTAATTGTAAAAAATTACATGGCCAGTGAAAAGGTGGGATCGAATTAGGAAAGGTGGGTTAGGATTTCAACTGCATTACCACCAAGGTTAGACCTGACAGGGACACAAAGGTCCCCAATGGTATCGCCAGTCGAACGAAAAGGAGGAGAAGGGTGGATGGCCATTTGTCATAAAACAAAACAATGAATAAAATGAGTAAAAAAAATGTACAAAGCTTAAAAGCATATTTTGCAGCATATTTTTCCAAGTTCACATTTAATCCTTGAATAACTGTAAAAACTTAAATTTGTTGTTGAAGGGTACACGTAAAATGGGGCCTCCTGACGGGCAATAAAACCCACAAGTTCATACAAGGCCACATTTTTAATTTTCAACCAGTAACTTCCGGTCATGGCCACCCACAAAGAATAAAAACGCATAGTATGAACAGTATTACAACCAGAAAGGTACAAAACATCTATACTTACAATAAAAATGATTTAAGAGAATAAAAACATTGAAATAGTGCTGCAGTAACAGGAGCAGCCAGTGTCAGATTCACCATCTTGAAAGTGAAGTCACACGACAAGGCTTCAGATTTTATTTACATGTGATTCTTTAAAGCATTTTTCCCACCTTTCCATTGTATTGAATTTTTTTTTTACGGTATTCATCACACGAGATTCACTTACCTAAATTGTATATGCCTACATCTGTAATCTTGTCGTTTCCACTGACTCCCTATAAAGAATTTGGGTTTCGATGTAGGTGACCAAGACCGGAAGTTACCAGTTAAAAATTAAAACTGTGACCTTTTATGCCCTTGTGGGTTTTATTGCCCGTCAGGAGGCCCCATTTTACATGTAGTGTACCCTTCAACAACAAATTTAAGTTTTCACAATTATTCAAGGATTAAATGTAAACTTGGAAGAATATGACTTTATAACTTTTTGTCATATCCTTTCTTGTGTAAAAAACCTTACGGACTTCCCGTGCCTTATAGGAGGCAGCAACGAAACGGGAGAAGATCGCTTTTGTGGTCTCGCCCTATAAAAAAAAAAAGTAAGACCGAGCACAAAGGACACCTACAAGAAAAAAGCACATCACAAATGCTGTCCATTTCGTTAACACAGCTAAAGCCTGATCGGAGCAAAAAGTTCTATTATGCATCAGAGATGGGATGGATAAAAAACATTTGACCAATACGAATTTTCGACCAATTGACCGGGCCAACTTGACCACCGACCGAATTTGACCTACTGACAAAAATCTCACCCACGGACCAACAGACCAAACGTCCCCCACTGACCAAATCTCATCCCCTATATTGACGCTTTTTTGTGTCCGTCTACACTGGATGATTATTTAAAATATCCCCACAATCCACACAATACTTAATCGACCGTTGATTGATGTTAGACCAGTAAATTGGAAATTAGAACATGCAACTGGAAATCCAACTTGAATGTTTGTAATACATTGCAACTGCCGGCCTAATGTGAAACTTTAAAGACACGATTACGTGTAGCTAAGAGTTGGAATGCGTAAAAGCTAAAAGTGTTTGTTGAAGCTTCACTTTTTGCATTTGACGTTACGGATTTTTTTATTGGTATTTTATACCACGCGCCATGGCTGTTTGCTGTGACGTGCAGATCACGGGACTGGGCTAGTCCAATCAGGTGGCCAAACAGCCGTTGTTCTCGTTCGTCATTGGCTAACTCATGGTGACGTCAGGGCAAACAGCCATTGCGCATGGTATAGAAACGAGACATTGCAAAAGTCAGAGGGTCTACTTGGTCCTCTGGGTCATTTGAGATCATTGGGTGAAGCTGGTTCATTGGTTCGTGGGTCAAGATTGGGTCAAGGTGTCTGACCCACTCAATAAACATAACCCACAAACCCATTGGCCTACTGACTTATCCCATCGCTGTAATTCATATTGATAACCTGCCCCTCCTTTGCAAGCAATTAAAATCTTCTCCATATCGCATGTAGCCAAGGACGGGTGATCCAACAGTTTCCGGTAATGCGCAAGTGGAAGAACACCAGACAAACACGCCCGTGTTATGAGATTTTGTTCTATTCCTACCTCGCTAACTTGCAAATGGCACCAGCTTGACGCTCGCTTGTGGCCAAGCCATTCCTGACCATAATTAGACCAACATTTGAGTATATGCGGTGGATTTTTGATGTCCTTTTCTGAAGAAGGATTTTGTGGCAGTTGAAAGGACGCAGCGTCGATTTACAAAGAGAGTTCGTGGACTGGGTCACAAACCACACGAGCAAAGACTGCGTTCCGTAAAAACACATTCCATCTGGTGGCGATTCCGTAGAGGTGGTATTACTACACTTTACAAAATTCTAGGACAAAACTATGGCGGTCATATACCCCGCAAGCCGAACTGTACCTTCAACGTTACCAGGCAACTAGAGGCAAACTCTTATAAACTTGAATACCAGTACCGCTCTCATGAATGGGCTCTCAATACATTTTTTCCTCGTGTCCTACCCCTTTGGAATAATCTTCCCGAGGCAGTGGTTTCGGCACCCTCAGTTAATCTGTTTAAAAATAGATTTGATGCCTACATTGAAGATACAAATCCGGACCTTGTTTACTTCTTTCTCTAAGCAAGAAAGCTCTTTGCTGGGTTTAGATCGGTCCTCTGGTAGTCAACTACATTGACGGCTATAGGGCAGTGACACAACGTAGTATTATTATGTATAACTTTATGCTGGAGCCTTAATGGGTTAGCTGCAAGGGGCACTGCGGAGAGAAACAGAAAGGCGTCATACTGAAGCCAATGCTGGTAAGAGTGATTTCTTAGACCTAAAACGCGCGATTTTTGTTGTTGGAGAAAACAACGTTATTTTAAGCCAAAGAAATCCGCTCTTCCGTTGTGTTTCCCTCCATTTTTATGTAGCGCACCTTGTAGTTATGCCCTCCAAAACCCATACTTGTGCCAATATGGCGGCAAATGTCACTGCTGTATTGACAAATTTTTCTTCTCAATGTTGGTATGTGTTTTTATAGTTACTGTGCAGTTCATGGACAGAACATTTGTGTATTATTTATTTGCGTATTACATTTAAAATAGGCAGTGTATCGATTCGTTCGATTTTGGGCTATGTTTATTGTGATTTAATAGCCTTTGGAAAATTTTCATGCCATTTATGACATGTTTTACATCCTAGCCAAACTTCGGATGTAATAGGGGTAGTTTCACCCCTTGTCTACATCTTTATTATATTTCTTAGTGGGTGAACAGGTCTTGTTAAATTTGCTAGTTTGCTACAAGGTATTCTACAACATACCATACATATTTTTATATTATTATGCTGTTTAACGAATGTTTGCTATTCCACTTGGCAGCAATAAGTTTTACTTTTCTAGCGTGTACTATTATGCCAGACTGTTTTATAAATCTGTAAAATATAATTAACACTTATTTTTGCACCTACAGTTTCTGAAATGGGATTACAAACTAGATTTGTTGCGAGTTTGAACATTTAAAAAAAAAATCTTAACCGTGTCTTTTCTACTATAATAATAATAATAATTGTTGCGATAGCAACGGGTCTGGCAAGGACTGGGGAGTCACTGACAGCCAGCCGCAATTAAATGTAAATACAGTGTACAATATACGGCCAAGAAATAGATGATGGTAAGAGGTTTGGGGACACGTATGCCTTACCACCAAGGTTAGACCTGTCAGGGACTCAAATGGCCCCGATGGCATCGCCAAACGTGCAGGACATGGGAAGGGAGTGGAAAATGTTAAAAAGCCCAAAATGATGCTGTATAGATAAAAAGTATAAACAGTGCTAAAAAATTGTATGTTACGGTGAATACTAAAAACTAAAGCACCCACATAGTGGGATTTGTCAACACTTAAAAAAAAATAATAATTAATATATATAAAACAAAGGCCAACCTGAAAAAACAGGGTGGCTGAACAACCGCAAGCGGCCAACATGCCATTAAATTTTTTTTTTGTGGTATATTTTAAGAAGACGGATTTGCTTGGGACCACAACATAGTTCTCAAATGGAAGACGGGGGGGGGGGGGTTTGCTGGTGAAGAAAAAAAACCATTAGATGTCCGTGAGTAAAGGACGTTTCAGAAAAACGTGAAGCGGTTCCTCGTCAAGCAACCTACGAAAGGTCGAAACCGACAGTGCAGACACAGTCTTTACACTGAGTACGTTCCAAATAGGAACCACTCGAACCGAGAAGAAATGCCGGCTCAGTCAAGGTTTGATGCAGGGATGGTCAATTTCCACTCGTGACCGCGTGTGCAAATAAGGCGTTGTGCAGGATCGAAAAATGGAAGGTCAATGCCGATTAAATTATGAAGTATCTTGTATGTAAGAACGAGGTCGGCTTTAATACGTCGTAGTTCGAGCAACTCCAGACCCAATCTTACAAGTCTTTCACGGTAAACAATTTCCCGGAATCCAGGGAGGTATTTTGTAAAGCGGCGCTGGACTTTCTCCAAGAGGTTCAGAACTGTTGTCTTATTTCGAAAATTCTAAATTGTTGTGGAAATTAATGTGTATTTATAATTGCTACTAATTTGCTTTTTGCTAAATTTTTATTCTTTTCTCACGTCATGTAATGCTCCTACTGAGCGATTTGACTTGTTAATAAAGTTTAGTTGTGCAACCAGGTAGGCCAGAAGCTGTTAATTTTTAGCCTCCTTGAAGAGCATCCTAAAAAATCGAACGTTTGAATATTTACGGATGGTCTTACACTCATGGGGCTTTGGTCAACAGACAGCGTTGGGTGAGCTAGAATTGGGCAGCGTCAAGTGACGTCATATTGCCTACGAGATGGCATCTGGAGGGCATAACTACAAGGAGCACTAGATTAAAATGTAAGGGAAAACAACGGCATTTCTAGTCAAGACAGTGCTTTGAGAGCGGTTTTCTCCAATAAAAAAAAATCGCGCGTTATAGGCTTAAGAAATCCAGTCTAATAAATAGCATTGGCTTCAGTAAGACGCCCTTCTTTTTCCCCTCCAGTGCCCCTTGCAGCTAACCCAGTTACCGGCTCCACATAGAGTTATATACAGTAATACTTCGTTATGTCACTGCCCTATACCAGTGCACAAAAAAAGCTTAAAACGTGTAAAGTTACCGTCGCTTGCATCACTGAGTAAACTGTTGATTTCTATAGAGTAGCGTCATGTGACGTCATATTGGCTACAAGACAGATAGTTGCAAGGGGCACTAGATTAAAATGGAGGGTTAAACAACGACACTTCTAGTCAAGGCAGTGCTATCAGAGCGGATTTCATAGGCTTAAAAAACGTTGTTTTTTCCAATCCCGTATGCTACTAGGTTGTAATTGGATAAATAAAGATTCCACTTGCTTAAAAATGTCAGCAACTGACAACAAATCGACAAAAATCGCGCAAAGAAATCGCCTAAGAAATCCACTCTTAACAGCATTGTCTTCAGTAAGACGCCCTTCTTTTCGCCCCCCAGTGACCCTTGCAGCTATCCCCGTTACTGGCTCCAGCATAGAGTTATATACAATAATACAATAATACTACGTCATGTCACTGCCGTATTGTAGCTGTTTATTCTTTTGGTGAAACCATTAGACGACGGTGTGAAATCAGTTTTCCACCACATCCGTCAATAACACCCCCCCCCCCCAAATTGAAGTTAAGGTTACCTTTGATGTGCAAAGTGCGAGGAGAGGTTAACCACATTACGCGTTAGACAAATGTTGTTGCAATTAACTAATGAAATTTTTAACAGCATCTGTACACATTTTTAATAATTAGTTAAATATTTACTAGGAAACTCATTCATGCTGAAATGCTTAATGGGTGGTGATTGATCTTCTGCCGAAGTTTAATTGTTTCCGTGTTTCCACGTGTGGCGCACCGTCATCAGCGGAGGCATGCCGTTATCCCGCCACGGTATGCGGGGGTGTAAACTCTCAGTTGGGGCCTAGCATATAATTCATTCCTGCCACCCACGGATTTTGTTCGAATAATCCAACGACCTTTATTTATTTGCTATTTGTTATTTACCCCCAGTTTGTATTATAGCACTTGTACATGGTACATTGTACATCGTATTATTGATCATGACTTATAGATTTCGTTATGGGTCCCTGAATCCCTGCCTGCAATCATTACATACTAGCTATACCAGCTAGCCAGTTCCCGCATACCTGAGCGAAATATTGTAGTGGGCAGTATGGAATAAAAAGGGTGCCGACTGCCCCCTACCTCCTTCTCCGGACTCCCACGCGGCCTACCCACTTACATTCTGCCATTAGTCTGGTCAGATTTCCCCCATCCCCCCCCCGTAACCTCTTTCCCGTTCCACGCCGCCTCCCCCCCCCTCTCCCCGGACCCGGATTCCCCTATTGTGTGGTCTGAATATCCCCATCCCTGCTTC
>JAHWFP010052299.1:22005-51990 GCA_023313725.1 Lithobius niger | reverse complement strand
CTAGCTAGCTAGCTAATAAGATTTTTCCCATGTTAAATCCCATAGACTTTTTGCTCATGGCTAGCGCAAAATTGAGAAGGCCTACGAATCTGAACTTTTGCACACGGATGCATGGTGATCTGAGGATGGTCCTTTTGTTTATTTGGGGGTTGTAGGGGTCAGGACAAATGCGTGGGAGGGTTTTGAAATTCGCCACTGGCGAATTTAAATTTCGTTTCTTTTCCAAGTTGCAACCAAAGATTTTAAGCAACAATGGCTTGAACAATCAAGACTGGTCCTTAGATTTATTGTAAAAGCCTGGACGAACTAAAAACTGAACTGTAACGAAGGACAAAATAAAGAAACATTAACGTTGCCGTGGATAGCGTAAGAATAAAGGGATGCACGTTATATGATGGTTACGCAACAATACGAGCATACACGAGCTAAAATGTTTTTTGTTAATAACCCCCCCCCCAAAAAATGCTTCGCGTTCTGCTGTTTTAGTAACAGCGACTTTCGGGGGTTTCTGCATGACTAAATGTGAACGAAATCTTGAAAAATTAAGGGGAAGTTGCAGGGATAAACAAAACAACTGAAGGGGATGCGCTGATTGATTGAGCGAAGCGAACGTAATCAGCGATTGTTAGAGTGTGCAAAAATGGGATTGAAGCATCTTAAACAGACGGTGTAACCTTATATACGTTCACAGTCCTATGAAAGTTGTGATATCCATCCAAAACCATAACTGGTAGAAAAACCCGCCAAGTTTCCAAAAACGGTCGGCCTTTGAAGGTAGTGATATCATTCCACCTGGGAAAGGCTGCCAAGGTTAATCCTATTAGACAAGTTAATCGCACCGAATAATACTTTGGACGTAAAATGAAAACTTGAATATTGCTACCGCTAGAAGCAATCTTCTAGTTTTCATTTAACTTTCGAACTATTAGTGTGCGATTAACTTGGCTAATAGGATTAACCTTGGCGGCCTTTCCCAGGTGGAATGATATCACTACCTTCAAAGGCCGGCCGTTTTTGGAAACTTGGCGGGTTTTTCTACCAGTTATGGTTTTGGTTGGATAGACATAAGCGCTGACAACTTTCCTAAGGTAATCGGAAAGATGAGCTGATCAACCGTTCCAACGCAACTTCCGGTTACGAAAGTATCGTTACGCTTGGAACGGACTCGGATGTTTCTGCGGTTACATTAGCATTGTTCGCCATCATTTACCCTCTGGGTCCCATTGCTGGGGTCAAAAATAAACCGAGGTCGTGTTTTTTTTCTTTCTTTTACCAAATTTCAATATTTAAAATTCATTTTCAGCATTCATCTTTGTTGACATTTCACGTGAATAGTTTTTCAAGGTTTTCATAAAAAAAAAGTTTTGTATTGAATGCATTGTTTGCATTTCTCTCGCAACCCCACTCAGTAGGATTAAGGTAAAATAGTCAACACAATCTGCAGCACATACGGAAATTGTTCTGCAATGTGCTAACTGTATTGTTGAATCAAGTGACCGATTGATTTTCCAAATTGTTCATTTTTTGTGTCACTTTTTTTTATTGTTAATTTCCGATGATTTCCAATTTTTTCCAAAATAGTGAAAATTTTGTTTTAGTTATATTTTTTCCTGAATAAAGTAAAGTTAAATTTAGTGTAATATCCTAATTATGCGATCGGATTTAATCTTACTACTAGGATAGGCTCAGCTTGCATCGCATAATGAATGAAGGACACAGTGTGACGTCATACTGTCACACTCTAATCGAATACGCACGCAAGATGGCGGCTGCCGCTAAATTGCCGATCCAGACAGATTTAAACCGATTTTACACTTTAAAGATCTCAAAACATCTTCTAAATCTTACATAAGTTGTATTTATGCTTGACGTACTGTAGCTTTCTGTCTTTGTCGTTAACGCACTGGTCACGACTTTGTCCAGAAACAGATGAAACTTCAACAGCACGCAGACCCACCAAGTTAATTGATCTCCTTCCAATCTGTTTGGAAGAAATATCCTGGTGACAAACAGACTCAGGGTTACAAAGCCAAGTAATAGACCAGACAGTCTCTTAAAAGTAGTTTTAGTATCATTCCTTGCCTTGCGTACTATTTTCTTGTTTCATTGCTTGAAAGGAGTAAGGTTTTTATTTTTTTTTGGGGGGGGGGGGGGCATGTGGAGCCCCACAACCTTCCATTTACGTTATAGCTTTTTTGTTTGCATTAATTATGGTGTTGCGATTATTTTGGTGAGATTTATTAACAGTAAGATTGTTATTTGGAGCATTGCTATTGGAACCGAATTGAGTTTGTTAGCAAACTGAAGTTAAAGAAACGGAAATTAGCTGTAGATAGCAAACTAAATATTTTATTTAGGTGCTATCCAGCTTTTATTTGATATGAATGTGTTTTGGGCCATTAGACTAAACTAAAAAAAAAAGTTATATACAGTACGACGATAAGTGCACAAGGCGATTTCCTGGCCGGCATAAATAGAAAGGGCTGTCCTCACTCCGATTGTGGAAGGTCTTCAAAGTCTGATAATCCATTTGAATTGGAGGATGCTTTTCGATACTTTTTGTTTATATCTGAAAGAATAGAAACATTCGTCTCGGTTGGCTTTCCTGTATGGTTCAGTTTTGCAAAATTTCTTCAGACGTGTGGAAATGTTGCAAATGCATTCATTTTCAATTTTTTCCCCTCTCAAGAAATGGGATTGCTACATTCGCCGTAACCTATGTAAGTGCCGCAAAAGCTATTTTGAGCAGGATGTTGGAAGTTCGTGAGAAGGTATGTATGTCCTTTTAACGTATAGCTTACGAAAAGGCTCATCCCTCAACGAATCTCCGTCTATCATACTTTAATCATGAATACATAATCAGCTGCAACAACAAATACATTACGTGTAAACGTCCACTTACCGTTATGAGGTTCCCTTTGTGAGAAAACCAATCTATATAAAATCCCAACATTTTCGATGAAGAAATTCCGTTGTAACTGCTACAACTTACAAAGAAAACCTGTAAATGAAAAAAAGAAGTACCCTTAATTTTTGGACCATCAACTCAATGATTAAATATTTCTCTTGTTTCGTTTTCCGGCTGTTTTTTGTTACGTACTAACTTTGTAACAGATTACTTTATTATTATTGCACTGCTCCTTTAGTTGCAGGATTTTTCAGTTAATGAAGCAATATTTTCATTTATCTTTACGCCCTGCTGTGTATTGCATCACGCATATATACATATTTAATTGTATGATAATTTTTCTTTGTATTTTGGCACACACAAGTTCATTATGGAGCTTCTGGCCGTTTATTGTTTAAACCAGGGGCAGCTTAAATATTATATGGCATTAATACGTGTATGGCATTAATGTTCTCCTCATTAAACTTACTACTACATCTACTTGGATGCTGCACTCGGAGAATACCTTTCATCGTAAAACAAAACAAGCGGCTACAGCGAATGCCTAGTCGCACCGGTCTTCCGTACGGTTCCTTCACTTCCAATGTAGAGGCGCACACCTCTATCATGCAGTACAACTGCTGTTATTATTTAATTTAGTTACGTCGAAGCAGTCTATTAAACTTGATGTTGTAAACAATGGACGCGTCGAAGCAGTCTATTAAACAATGGACGTTGTAAACAATGGACTTTGTAAACAATGGTCGTCAACATCTGGTACTGTTGCGAAGTTGAAAAAAACGACGGACGGACGGACGGACAAAGTCGTTGCAATAGTCTTCTCGCCGGTTACGGCGTACAGAAGACTAAAAATGGAGATAATATTTTCAGTAGAACTGTCGCTAGGCTCGACAGAATTAGCATCCATGACGGTCGATAACAACAGCACATGGTGACAACTGAGAGCATATAATTTCGGTAACAACAACAACAACCAACAGTACAGATATTTATTCGTTTCGGTTTGCGAACACATGGTGACAACTGAGAGCATATAATTCTGGTAACAACAACAACAACAACAACAACAACAACAACCAACAGTACAGATATTTATTCGTTTCGGTTTGCGAACACATGGTGACAACTGAGAGCATATAATTCCGGTAACAACAACAACAACAACAACAACAACCAACAGTACAGATATTTATTCGTTTTGGTTTGCGAACACATGGTGACAACTGACAGTATACAATTGCAGTTACTAAATTGACAACATTTAATCAACTTTCAATATTTTTAAAACTGACTTAGATAATAATATCTAGCCATATCGTCCGCTTTGCTCACTCTCCTGGCATCGATCTTTCGCTCCATCTCTCACTCCCTTGGCATCATATAGTTTAGTCGATGCCATATTGAAGTACTAAATAACAGATATTGCGAATCTCACCGCAACCCCTCTATGTCCGGTTCAAGGAAATACGTCTGAAAGGATGGTGAATTCAGGGTTTATTCCAGGACCACGCGGTCTGTCCTTAGGAGATGTTGTCCAGCGTGCTCAGTCAGGGCTTCTAGCAGAGTGGCACACTTCAGGAAGAGCTGTAGCTTATCAGGGAACTAGCTCCCAGAATGAGGCTGAAGGGGGCTGCAGGACCTTAAGTACCTAGAGCTGCAGCCAGTACCCACCACAGGTAGTGCAAGGTAGTGTACTTCCCGTAGTATATCCTGGTATCCACTGAGCCATCTCTGCTAGCAGCTACCCCTAAGGGCAGGCAAGGCCAGAGCCATCCTGACCACTGATCTCCAGGGACTGGACCATACATCAGAATACATAGCATAACCGGAACACATTAATAATGATACAGAGTGTACAGAATATATAACATGGAGCCACAGCATCAAAGTGAAGAGGCCCACTGAGGCCTTAGCTTAAGGTATAGGAGGAAGCTGTGGAAACCGTCGTTGCATTACTCCCTTGGTATCATAATAAGTTTATTCGATGCCACAGTGACGTTCCGACTATTTCGAATTGTTGCTGAAGCTCGTTCATCATATTGCGCAGAATGTCTTCAGTTCGTAGAGTATAAAGAATTTAATTTCCGTAGAAAAGAAAGCCTTACTAGATAATTCCACGTACCCTTTCCACGAAAACACAATTCCTGAGTACCTTTTAAAACGTAGATATCTAAGTTTCCAGTTTAAAGACGGAAAGCCAATGGCTCAACAAGTTAAATAAATACAGATGTAAACCTATTTACGTTGCCTTAGCGGCCAGACGGCCTGAGCGGGGAATCGAGCCCACGACCTTCGGAACTAAAGGCCGAGATCCTACCGTTGAGCCAGGCTGACACGGCATCTGTATTTATTTCCAGTTTAAAAATACCAAATATCAAAAATTACCAAAAAATGAACAATATCGAATTTTTTCTCAATGTTGCATAAGATGCTCAATGCTTCGGTTTTTTAATGTTTGATCGTAATAAATATAACCAATTTTTCTTATTTGATTTAAATTTTCTCTTGCCTTACTTTCTCTTTGCCTAAGTTCACGCAAAAATATGACTTGCGTAGGCATTTAAAACGTTTTATCCGTGGCGAAGGATCTCTTCCAAGATCGACGTATACGTTTTAAAATTTAACGACGTGAGAAAGCCTAATGTGCGCGTGTACGAAGCAGCTGCGTTTTAGAGTCTTGCACGCGTTGAAATAAAAGGGCTGCTTCGTTTGAATTTATAAATATTCCGCTGAGCGAAATTTGAATTTATGGCCTGCGGTCTGAGTTTAAGTGCTTTATCATGGAAATGAAGTAGACCTACAAATTAATATTGTGTTGTTGCTGAAATAAATGCTGGCATTATGCGCTTGTTTGACGATATTGAAACGACATATGAAATACAAGTGCAAGCAAAAAAGCTATTAGCATGAGTTCATGTTTTCCTGAAACTGTTTGCGTTGAATGAGCGAGCGAAGTGAGTGAAAAATCCGCGTTTGTCATCGGAAACGGCACTTGTCCGAAGTTGTGTAGTTAGTGGGTAGTAAAATTTAGTGGCTGGGGGCTGTTCAAATATTACGTCATCAAGAAATTGGCCATTTTTAACCCCACTCCCTCCCTCGTCATCGATCATCATCAATTTCTCAACCCCCCTCCTCCCTAAGAGGGATTTTTTCCCTGTATTATTTCCCTGTGTTTTTCTGAGGACTTTTTTTGCATTTTTCGACCCTTTTACTGGGATAGCGGTGCTTACGTCGTCAATTGGCAACCCCCCCCCCTCGTCATCAATCGTCACCAGCTGGCGAATCACCTCTTCCTTGAATGTCCCCCTAAAAATTTATTCAGTAATGAAAGTGGGGGTTAGGGTGGCTCAACTAAAGGGGTTTAGGGTCCTTAACGTTTAGCACCACCATTTCGTGAGCCAAAGGTCAGGAGCTCAATCCTGTCTTCGGCTCATTCCATTCGCGAAGAGAAAGGCCACGGAAATGCACTCGGACACTTGTAGATTGTCGCATGTAAAATATCCTAGATATTTCCTAGTAAAATTGTCCAGAAATTACCTTGTCAGTTAAAAAGCGTTATTTCGATAATTTCCTTTTTTTTTAACTACGTCGTTCAAAAGGACATTGGCCCCAGCACAATAGATCCAACAGGTATTCAGAATAGCAATATAAAAAGTCTTCGCAAGTCTTGCAATTGTAGTTGAAGTGAGAGGTAAACGAAGCGGTAATAAATGAACCCTGCAGACACGGGTTTCACTTGCAAGCATATTTTATTGCCAAAAATTGCACAAAATTGCAAAAATACACTACTTTAAAATGCGAAAATCTGCAATGAATTGTTTTAACATACGGTCCCTATACCTTTCATAATGCTAAAAACGCACAGCGATATCCCATACCACCACACTTTACTGTTGTGATATGAATATGGGATCCCAGTGATCGAGGCGACAGGCTGGCCGCTGCGGCCAAGGGCCACCGCGCACACAGCAGGCAGGTCGCTGTGGCCAACGAGAATGCTTATACGGTGTATGTAGCAACGCGCACTTGGCCGCAGCTGCCAGCCTGTCGCCGCGGCTACTGGGATTTCAGGCGGCGTGCAGGCGGCCACAGAGCGACCTTACTTGCTCCAGGTTCATTTTTAACCACGTGATCGAGAATTATCAATGAAAAACGGACGTGGCCGCGCGGCCCGTCGCTGTGTTTTTCGGCCGCGACGACCACTGGCCGTGCGACCTGGCCGCTCAGTGCGCGGGCGGCCACTGGGATCTCGAGCGGCGTGCAGGCGACCACAGAGCGACCAAATCAACGTTTATGATTTAGTCGCTGTCGTCCAAATCAACGTTTTCCAGTAAAAGGCATCAAAGACGTATGATACTACTAATTCCATGAAATGACATCAGAAAATGACAAACGCCAAGAACCCACTGATCGGAAAGCACATTATGCAAATTGAAGAAGGACAACTTATTACGTGAATGACAGTCATGATTAAAAATTTTTTTCAAAACACCTCCTACGTGAACCTAAGGAGTACGACGTAATTTTCACGTGACGAAGTTTCCGTGATATGCAACAAGATAATAGACATCATTCTGCTGACTTAAAAAAAAAAAAACGTGTTTCTCCTAGTATACGATTAAAAAAAAATCTCCCTCTATTGTGTGCACGGCGTATCTTGAGTCCTGCAATTATTTTGTGAGCGGCTACGTCTTCTTGGATGGGGTGGTTTTAATCGATGGCCGCCATTGTTTTTGTAACCATCTTGGATATCAACAAGGCACTCTGCTACTGAAAACGTACAATCGATTATATGTGTTCGTTCTGCAGAGAACTCAAGATAGGCCGCGGAAACTATAGACACATACCCCCGTTCACCCTCATCTCGCCGATAGGCCGCAAATCTGACTGCAGCAAAACAAACTTATGCAAACGTGACGATACAATGTTTGCATAAACAAACACATTTTATTTACCCCACCAATTTTGTTTTTCATTTTAATAGTTACGGACCGTACGATAAATTAGTTATAGAACCTGTGTCGAACTGTATGGGATTTATGAGCCGATGGGCGATATCCCTCACATGGCCAATCTGCTCGAACTACGTCGCGATGACATCTCGGCCTTCGGTCTCGGACGTCATCTTGACGTTGTTCTCGCGGATTGGCCATGTTCGGGATGTCGCCCATCGGGTGATAAATCCCATACAGTTACCCAGGGGTACTACAACTATTACACAAAATTAACTTACAGGCTACTTACATACACATAAATCCACCCGTCAGCTTGGTCAAGGCGAAAATGAGGTGCAAAGGGATCATGGGTAAATTATGTTTCAGTAGGCCTATTTCCCCCGCAGTAGTGTGGCCGGCAATTTTCCATGACTGGGAACTGACTTGCAGCATTCATGACCCGGCCTTCAAGCATCCTATTACTAGTCTGGTGTGTTCAAACCACTGATCCTGAACGCTATTCTGGATCATGCTGTGTGCTTACAAACTGCTTCGTGATAGCATTAGACATTTTAATATTAGAAACATCATCAAAATTTTCCCCTTTCTTTTTTGCAACAGTTTTTTTTTTACCGCCAACGTAAATGAACGGCCACCTAATACAGGGAACGCCAAAAACTATACTGCTTGGCTATTCCTTCTAAAAAGATTGTCATCCGTAATTTTATTCATTCCACCCCACTGCCCCCTGCTGTCGGCTCGCTGCAATAATGGGACCGCCTTGCGCTGCCTCGTGACTAGCATGAGGTGAAGCAGCAACCATTTGGCGGCACGGTAATAGCTTCTTTATTAAGTATGCGGGTAACGGTTTAAAGATACCTTCCCAGTACGGGATAACCGCTGAGGAAACCTAATCGACAGCTTGGGATTTGCGATGGGATGCAGTACCTGAGTACATGACAGTTTAGCTGTAAGGCCACACTCCAAATTAGATGTTTATTCGCACGACAAAACATTTTTGTCGTAACCTGTCTCAACGTGCTGCAGAGACGCCTCCAAAACCATAGCAATTGAGATGAGCGCCACACACTGGATGAGGTACTCTCGCGAGACGTATTTAGGCGTCTCACGACAACAAAACGAAGCACCGCGTTACGTCTGGTGGGGCCTCTCCACCACCAGATGCCTCGTTTTGTCTCACAACGTTTCGTCGCGGTACATTTGTCTAATTTGGTATGATAATTTTTTCTTACAATTTCCGATCCTATTTATTTAGAATGAACGGCAACAGGTACCCATTCAGTTGGCACTTCGGTGCAATTCTTTCTTTCTTTATTTTATCACTGGTTGACGGTGCAGTGGAACAGACTACATGTAGCGTGCCCTCTCAAGGATACCTTTCGTAGCCGATTCCGGGTGTACGGGGTCGACTCAAAGTACGCATAGTTTGCGTCCGTTTAATAGGCTTACACGCGCTAAAACTACTCCCCCCCCCAGTACGAATCAATGTACGGAAGGCCCAATGCGCTGTCAGCATCTGGCAAAGCCTTTTCATACTCAACAGTGAAATACAGCGTTTGGTTAAAATCAGCACAAGGATAAAATTCTGGCAACATACTGTGAATTTCTCAAAAATGCAAACAAGTCGTCTGCAAACCTACATCAATAAAGGATTTCGTTCACAAAGTGTCTGTTTACTAATACAAATTTATCAAGGACCAAATCATTTATCATGAGGACCAACATCACACAAAAAAAGTGCTAATTGACGAACCAGCTAGACACACAAAAATACAAGGTTCGGTGGACTTAACCACTTACCACTTACCACTTAACCACTTATTACAAGTAAGCAATATGGTTTTAAACAAAAACGAAGCACTGAAGATGCATTAAAACACATTAACGAATTAATTTCTTCTTCCCTTAACAACGGCAAGTACATTAAAGCAGTGCTGATTGACTCACAGAAGGCTTTTGATACCATTGATCATCAAAAACTTTTAATTAAATGTCAAAATTATGGGCTTAGGGGTAAATGTTTTAACATCCTCAAGAGTTACCTGAATAACAGAAAGGCATGTACCAAAATTTGTAACAATACCAGTGATCCAAGTGATATTTGCTTCGGAGTACCTCAAGGCTCTGTCCTAGGACCTCTTTTATTCAGCATTTACATAAACGATATCACGAACTGCATAAAAACATGCGAAATAATACTTTTTGCTGATGATATTGTTTTGCTGTCCATCCAGTCCGATAAACTAATTATGGAATCTAACCTAAAAGAAGATTTTGATAATTTAAACTATTGGTTTTTGACTAACGATTTATTCATAAATGAAGACAAAACCTGTTCAATTGATATAAGTTCTACACACCGAAAATATTCAAGTAACGATTTATATATTCATACAGAAAACTGTCTAAATTATTCAAACTGTACTTTAACCTGTACCAAGGTGAAGCAAGTTACTGAAAGTAAGTACCTTGGACTTGGGGTCGACAATTTGGAAACATGTTCATCACATTAATCTTCTGATCACTAAACTTAGAAAAATGATTCCTTTCTTCTATAAAATTAAATCGCTATTGAATAATAAGAACAAATGAATCGTCTTTGATGCATTGGTTACCAGTCATCTTAGATATGGTATTGAAGTGTATGGTTTTGCTTCTTCAAACCTTATTGATCGGCTACAAAAGGTACAAAATAAAATTTTAAAGGTTCTTTTCAGAAAACATAACCACTACAAATCTACTAAAGAATTATACAAGGAACACAGAATTTTAAATGTAACTAAATTGAGGAACTATATTATTATACATAAAAATTACTTTTGCAACGATTTAAAAATTAAAGATGAATTTAAAATGGGTTTCCTTCGCGATAAAACATTAAGGTTCCATATTCCACTAATTAAAAATAATTATGGCTCAAAAACTAAAGATCATTATATTCCACCAATTTTCAATTTAATTCCATCAAAATTACTAGATTTAACTCAGTACACTTCAATCAAACACAAAATAAAAGAATGGCTAATTAACAACTAAGGTATAGTTTTATTTTTTAATTATTGTTTTTTTCTTTTTTTTTTCTGTGTCTGTGATTATTATTATTTTTATATTTTTTACCTTACTGTGTGATTTAATTTTGTTGTATAGATTTTTCTTTATCTTGATTGCGAAATTCTCTAAATGTGTAGCCAAACAAGGACTTTTATAGACCTTCGGCAACACTCTTTGAATAAAGGTTATTATTATTACTATTATTATAAAAAAAAGTTCTAGTTCTATTGCACTTAACCATTTGATCAATAGTGTGATCTTTAATTGGGTGGCATTACCAAAGCCCGTGAGGTGTGGGCGCCGGATTCCCAGAATTAAAGCTTGGTCTGCTACTACTACGATTGAAGTCTTCGTAGGTATTGATAGACGAATGGACCAGTATTTCATATGCCATATCCGTAATAAAAATGAGAGACAAACTGCGTCGAATAAAAAGGATATTGGGCTGGGCAACTGATCTGGTAGATAGACAGAGAACACTAATTTTACAAATGTTGGATGACATTAATACAAGGATAGATCCATATTTGACTGTAGCCATATCGTTTGTTTATGACATGAACCACTGGGAAAAACCCCGACTACATTCTGATCGTTTACAAGATCATTTTAGGTGTGGAAGGTCAACGAGCCTACACGAGCTTCTGCAGTGATAGATCCGGCAGGACTGCTGGGCACTCGTCAAGTATCCCTGGGGGTTAACGTACGGTGATGAAATGTTTATTTGCTGCAGTAGACCTTGCCTGCCAGATCTTTCTTTCAGTTTGCCTTTCTCTCCGAGCATCTCACTGTTGAATCGAAACTGATTCTATTGTCTTGTCACCAATTATTGTTCAGCACTGTGTAAACGTGCTATACCAACATTGGAAGGTCGAGGGTCGCCATGCCAACAATGTAACTAGCCAGTGCTAGGGTAACAATTGCTTTTCCCAACCCTCATTTCGTTCCAGCCAAAGACAGAAGTAGGTCTACTTTCGGCCATCACTATTATACTTTGTTCCACATTATGTTTTCAGAAAACTGACTGTATGACGGCACGTTTTCTTCCACTACAAGTGCAAAAATCCGTAAACATCCCATTCGTAAACTCTAGCAGTAAATTCGTAGAGTCTCCAAGTGTGATATCCACATGTCTTTGCACTCTTAGTGCAAGGAAACGAGCCGTCATCCAGTCAGTTTTCTGAAAACATAATGTGGAACATACTATAGAAATTGCTCCTTCCAATTTTCAACCAATTGCCCAAACGTAATTAGCTGTCATGTCTCCCGACCTTTCACATTAATTCATCCCATCAATTAGAAAACAATAATTCGCAGGGTTATGTCAAGGCAAGGTGAGGTTCATAACAACCGAATAGACCTGAACCATCAAAATATGAATGGTGAGCTCCTCTGTAATTATTTGCTCATAAGTGTCACTGAACAATCCTGTATCCCTACGCAACTCATTTACAATTCCACACGATGTGCAATCCAGCCCTACAGTTTTTGGTGCATCGGCCAGGAATCGAACCCGTGCCGCCCACGTGGCATGCGAACATTCTACCACTGAACCACCGATTCACACCTGCCCAACACATTTGCGACTTCTGTCCGACGTACGACCCAGTTTATACAGTCCAATCGGTCTACACGAGTTTCAACAAGAAATATTTTAGAGCGTAGATCCACCAAACAAATGCCGAATACAGAAGTTACAAGTTTGAGATGGTACTAATGGACGAATACTGACAAAATACGTAGTCATCTAAATCTTACTTAAAGAGTTGCGTTTTTTTTTTTTTGGGGGGGGGGGGGGGGGCATGAAATATCAGTCAGTCAGTCAGTGAAGAGCATGGGGCAAGGTGTCCTGATGTTTAGCTTGACCGTCTCATGACGTGTCAGAGGTTCCGGGTCCGAGTCCGGCCTCAACCACCCCTTCGGGAAGCGAAGGGCCCTGTGATGTCCCATGCTCATGCCGATTGTGGCATGTAAAATAGCCTAGGAATTTTCGATAGGATTGGCGCTACGACTAACGCTGAGGTGCATATCAAACGAAAAACAGTATGTGAAGATGTGAAGAGCACTAAGTATACTTCTTGACCAAAGCGAGACGATGGATTTGATCTAGTCATCAAACAACCATCGATCGTTGGTCACCACGGAGGGGACCATTTATTGAGATCATCGAGGGGTGCCCCTCACCCTGCGCCTCTTAAAATAAATTTTCCACTTCCGGTTTCTTTAGGAATAGGGCATTGGTTCCTTTTGTGATATGTGCGGGCAGTCCATTCATGATGAATGCAGAAAACAGAATGTAAATCGGTCTACCATAGCATGAGCTATGACCAAAACACATTAGTGCAAATGTTGGCTTTACCGCATAAAATAATATCCTGAGCAGTTGTGTGAATAATTGGTTCACTGCATGTGATAATTACAGTAGGGAACAGTAAACATAAGGAAATTGATAAGGGTTCGGCTAGCACAGGTTTGTGGCACGTGTAACAAACTGGTGTTCGACTTTGAATTGCATGTCGAGGTACAAATGTGCTGTCTGCTACATAAACATACTGTCTATGTCAACTAGGGGGTGGTACCTCCCTTCCCGGAATCAGTGAGCAAGAATGAAGTTCTGTTGTGGACTCTTAGGGAACTAATATTGAGATCAAGCATGGTTGCCCCGGACCCCGCCACCGTTAAAGAAAGTTTCCACTTCCGGTTCCTCTAGGTCGAATGCCAGTGTGCTACAGGTGTTACAAACATGTGCACAAGCGTGTGCTAACCGAACCATTATCAATTCCGTTACGTTTGCTATTCCTTATTGTAAGTATTACATGCAACCAACCAATTCACATAACTGCTCATCTTTATAATAATATCGGAGGCCGGCTAAAAGGAAAGCCTAAAGGAAAGCCTAAAGGAAAACCACTTCTCCCCTCCTCGCGCCCGCATTGATAATGCACTCTCCCACTCTACCTGCAGCCAAAAAGGAGCCAGGCATGAGTGGTCGATCAATCTGACAAGTCGTCGGGAAAATGTCCCAGCATAGCACGGACTTCCTCTAGTTATACTATAATTTTATGCAATAAAGTCAACATTTGCACTAACGTGTTTTGGTCATAGCTCGTGTTATTGCGGAGCGATTTACATACTGTTTTCTGCATTCACCATGAATAATTGACTGCCCGCACATGTCTCAAATTGGAACCAATGCCCTATTCCTAAAGGAACCGGAAGTAGAAAAGTTATTTAAGGGGAGGCCGAAGTGTGTGTTGGGGGGGGGGGGCATCACTGTATGATCTCAAAATATGGCCCCCTCCGTGGTGACCAACAATCGATGGTTGTTTGGTGGCTAAACCAAATCATGCGGTGCCAAATCTACTGCGTCGATACTTTTGACTCAGCCTGTATATTTATTTATACTATGCTTGGAGGCCTACGTACCAATGTCTTCTGAAACACCCTCTTCTTTAGCAGCAATAACGACGTTCATAAAAAGGAAATTTGAAATGAATATAATAATATTGCTTGCAGCAAACAATTGCCACTCCCTAGTGAAACACGGCCAGAGGAAACGTTGGTTTAACTGCATTGTGGTCTTATGCATTGGTTTACGCAGGCAATGGTGCATTCAGTCGGCAACGAACACGTTGGCAAACGGAACGTATAGTGATTAATGTGTCCTTGCCACTTTAAAGCCCAGAATGCAGAGAGCGTATCAGCCGCTCTCAACTCTCCTCACGTCATTATGTTACGTCATGCCTTGTTCACAATAAACCTCACTGACACCGACGAACCGTGACAATCGGTAGTCCTGGACCCATGTGTGTGTGTGTGTGTGTGTGGACGTTCTTTATTACCTTAAGGCACTTTTGAGTAAGTTTAACCTTAAATAATTAGATTAGATTTAGATTAGGGGTTTGAATAATATCTCTGTAATGTGTGGTGCAGTGGCAACCCGGGCCACTGCACTGTGACTGAGGTTGGCGCTAATGACCAAGCTGTCGACGCGCCATTAAGCCTCATCTCCCCCCCCCTTAAATAATGAGTACGATATAAAGTAAAATCTATCTGTCTATATATATAATACGCTTAGTTGGGATGTGATGCACTATAGTGAAAGAGGACGAGCAGGTTCATTCTTGGCACGGCAGCAGGTTTGTTCTTGGCACGGTAGCAAAGATAAAGAGCGAGCAGCAGATAATGTGAATGGATGTGCCCTGTAACAATCAGTAACAAACTAAATATTGCTTTAATAATGCCGCTATTAGAGCCGAGTTGAATAGTTTCAAAGTTGGTTGAGTAACAATCACTGCATGCACTATCGTTGTTGCGGACTTATCATCGCGCTTGGTATCAAAAACGGAGAAACAGACAATTCAGCCACACTGAGATGGCGCCCTCGTTATCTACTTCAGTAAGAAGACCAAACAGCAGGTTCCCAAGGGAGAGGGAGCAGGGATGGGTGGGGGAAATACAGACCATACAATGAGGGGAAATGGTTTACCTGACAGTCAGGAGGGGGAAATCTGATCACACAAATGGGGAGAGTTGGGATGTGGGTGGAAGGGGGGGGGGGGTTCGGGGGAGCAGGAGGGAGGCCCAACAGTGGATCTTTTTTAATTCATGCTGCCCAGTAAAGTATTTTGCTCGTGCATGCGGGAACCAGCTAGACTGGCATATGTTACGCCGGTGGTACAGGTAGTTACAATTAAACGATTACCCTCTTCTTGCTGCTTCTACATAAGTGCTTAATTATTACTGACCGATGTAGATTACTTTCCTGACAGGTGAGCAGGAGATGTGACTCGATTACGCCACACCTATCAAAAGTGACGTTATTCTTCAGACTTTTAGAAACGGATTCATTGCTTCAGTGATGTATGAGCTTATATTCAACATCATGCTTGCCTTGTCAAGGGCGTTCCTAAGCAGTTTTAAGTTAAATACCGGTAAGTAAAGGACGTTCATAAACAGTTTTCAGTTAAGTACCGGTAGGTAAAGGACGTTAATAAGCAGTTTTAAGTTAAATACCGGTAGGTAAAGGACGTTCATAAGCAGTTTTAAGTTAAATACCGGTAGGTAAAGGACGTTCATAAGCAGTTTTATGTTAAATACCGGTAGGTAAAGGACGTTCAATAGAAAGGTGGAAGAAGGTAAGTTTTGAATAATGCAGTAAAAGGGAAGGAGTGAGATTGGAGAAACCCCTGAGAATGAAATGTGCCTTATGGACCACTCTAGAATAACATTTTCAGTGCAAAGATCGAAACTGAGAAAATTATCAGTTTTGATACTGGGGTCCACACGACTTGTAAGAAGCCTATAACAAGCTTATCGGAAAGACAGTAAGGAAAGTGAGGAATGTTATGACCAAAATAATGAACATGAATATGGCATAGGCTGGCAGTACTGTTGGTTACGTGACAAGCGACTGCCTGGCTTCTATGATTTAAACTACTAAGAGCGGCTTTTAAAGACCGGCTTAGAATTGCTCGAGCTGCGTCGCATTAAATTTGATCTATAATCTTGACTTTTAAGATTCTACATGGTCTTTGCGATGTGAGCACTCCTTTCTTCGATTTGGCTCCTAACCTCTTTGGTACTCGTGGCCACAAATGGAAGCTTGCTAGACAGGCCTGTATTCATAATACTCGTTTAAATTTCTTCTCGGTTCGTGTGGTCCATATTTGGAATGCCGTGAGTGAAGGTACCGTTAACCAGTCCACAGGGCAGGGGTTTCGCCGCTCGCTTGCAACAGAGAATCTTCTGCCCTATTTAAAAAAAAAACGTCCATTTTAGGATGCGGCATTAGAGGTTCACAGCCCTTCCGTAGTCCTACCACCGTAACGTGGTGAACCTGTATTATTATTATGGCGGCATGGTGGTTTCTCCTCTGTATCGGTTATAGTTAGGTTTAAGTAGGTTGGGTAGCAATAGATTACGAGTGTATGACACTATGGTCTTAGACTCGAATAAAGAAATCGAATGGAATGAACATGACATTTATTTGTGCTAAGGAGAAGTGACTTGATAGTTGCCAGTCGGCGACATACATGATGACATCCAGATTCAGGTGACATCATGTTTAGAGATTGGGGACTTACAGGGGGAATGGCCACGAAATGACAATCTGTACCCATTTGCCGCTCTCTAGGGCTCTCTAGCCCTTACTTTCAACAATTGAAGGAACGCAAAATTCTTTTTACACAACAAACAAGCCACGTGCCTCCTTAAGTTGGTGCGCCCACGCGCACTAGGAAGCAAGCAGTAAAGTTAAGCCTAACGTAACCACGGGCGTTTTTTTCCATGTATATATCGATAGTTTTGAAACGCAGTTTTTGAACCGCTACATGGGCGCCATCTAGTGACAGTGATATCGTTTACCTTGACCGATTGCTCCCTGGTGCACGTGGACGCACCAACTTTATATGCAGTAATAAGGAGGCACGTGGCAATTTTGTTGTGCAAAAGGGAATTTCTTTGCGCATTCCTTCGCCTGTTGAAATCAAGTTCTATACATTGAACTAAATAAAGGTAGGCGGCGCTGGATACTGCAACCTGTTATTTGGTGAGTAGGCACCTTTAATTACACTTTCTGGAAAAAACTTTGATGAGCTGCGGCAAGACCGCTGACGTATTTGGTGAGTTTAGGAAACTGCACACACACACAAAGATATAATAATGAAGTGAAAGCAAGCCAGAATGGTGCACAAAAAATACAAACAAAAAGCGACGTTTCAGCTCGGAATACTACCCGTTTTCAGGCACACTTCACGGAAAAAGCGAGCGTCAAAACATAAATAACACAACAGGGGTGATCCACCCAACAGCAAGCATTAGTACAATTAAAAATAATAGTAAAAAGGACCGAAGTCGGGTTAAAACCGACAATAGGGAACCTGACCATCCACTTCAGAAAGCAGAGTGGAGGTGACAAATTTTAGTGTGGTTGGCTTACATACATCAGTACCCTAGCGGGAAAAATTCGAAATACCTAATTTATGCATTACTGGAATATACTCCGAAAGTTGCTTATTTTCAGGTAAAATGTGATAAGTTATGGACTGGCGGACGCTGTGCTAAAATGCGAATATTTTCTAAATTTACCCTCGATCTGTATTGCTTTTCGTGAAAAATAATTTTTGTATTTGCTAAATCTGGGGTGTGCCCTGTGTCTATACGATGCAGAACCAAGGAATTGGTTTGGTCGTTGTATTTAAGATTAGATTTGTGGGAAGCCAGTCTCTTGTTCGAGGTTTGTTTGGTCATACCGATATAAGACGCTGTGCAGGTCGGTTCCCCATACGGTATTTGATAAACTACGTTATTTCTATTTTTTATTTCCTGCTTTTTTTTTATTTAGAAAACTGCTCATTGTACCTCTTCAGTTACCAACCCTATCATCGTATACAAGCGCAATAATGTAATCGTGCACTAAAACTAGTGACTATTTCAGTGCTTCATTTATGCGTGAAAAGTAAAATTTACAGAAATCATTAGAATTTGCACCAAAGAAGTTCATAAGGTCGAGTAAAAGAGCTAACAGGTTTTCATACCTGATTTTGAATTTAGAGCTTTAAAAAAATCGGTAGAAATTTATGGTTATTTACGAAAAATCTGCTCAACGTACTCTGCTTTACGCCCTTTAGAGGCAGTGGTAGCGGACGCTACTGTCGCAACGGGTAATTGTAACGACTTGTGGACTAGGCACATTACAACTCACCAATGTTAAGTGCCGACGTCTTTAATCCAAATAGCGGCCCAATAAAAGGCATTCCCATTCTATTCTTTGAAAATGCACTAGAGAGAGCTGATTCATGGTGAAATCGTGTCACGTCGGGTGGAGCTGGTATGGCGGACGGAAGCCTGCTATTTTCTTTCATTTGGTGTCGAAGTTATGGCCGTGTGGGGGCGGATAATGCCATCGTAAGCCCACCAATCATTCCGATTGAGTCTACAAGGCCCGTGAAAAACGAACGGGAAAGTGCAAGTCTTTAGGTGGCACGATTAGTTAGCTCTCCCTACAATCGGACGTACAGTCGACGGACCAAAGAAAATGGGTCAGTTTCAAGGCAGCCAACAAAGCTGTAAATGACGACTTATTGATATTGTTCATGCTTGATTTATATTCCGTTGGATTGATTTACCAATCCTAGAGGTCGGGTTGCAGTGATGTAATAATTATTGACGATCGACATACCGGTAGCTTCAGTCTTGCCGGACACTTCCTTTTAAGGAGGGCTGATATACTGTACATGACGTTTCAACATTTGATATATAAACGTAACCTATGATACCTATTGCAAGCTATAGAGCAGTGACACGACGTAGTATTATTGTGTATAACTCTATGGTGGAGCCTTAATGGGTTAGCTGCAAGGGGCACTGCAGAGAGAAACAGAAGGTCGTCATACTGAAGCCGATGCTGTGAAGAATGATTTCTTAGACCTAACACGCGCGATTTTTGTTGTTGGAGAAAACAACGTTATTTTAAGCCTAAGAAATCCGCTCTTCCGTTGTTTTCCCCTCCATTTTTATATGTAGTTAACCTTGCAGTTATGCCCTCCCAAACCTTTACTGGTGCCAATATGGCGGAAAATTTCACTGCTCTATAGTCTGTTCCACAGTATGTTTGCAGAAAAATAACTGTATGAGGCCACGTTTCCTTCCACTACGAGTGCAAAAAATATGTAAATATCCCACTCGTAGACTGTAACAGTAACTGTGTAGAGTCTACAAGTTTGATATCGACATGTTTTCGCACTCATAGTGGAATGAAACGTGACATCGTACAGTCAGTTTTCTGCAAACATAATGTCGAACAGACTATAGGGCACAACTGGAACATCTTACTTCGTCCTGGAATTGGGTCAGACGGGCTGACTGACCGTCACGGGGGCAAGGTGGCCTGATGGTTAGCATGTCCGTCTCTCGTGCCATAGGTCTTGGGTTCGAGTCCAACCTTCTCTATTTTCGGGTAGAGAAGGGCCGTGCGACGTGTCTCATGCTCATGTCGATTGTGGGACATGAAAGGTCCTAGGAAGTTCCGATGGGGGTTTACCTATAGCCAAATTGTCCCTCTCTCCTTCTGGCACGACGATGGCTAACGCTCGGTGAGCGTCAAATAAGAACAGCACAACTGTTTGGGAGGAACAGGTTCGATCCTGGCAGTTTCAGGAAGAGAAGGGCCATGAGGAAACCTGGAAAACTTGAAAAATTCAGGGAATTTAGACTACGTATGAAATCACGGGATTCTCCGATTTTTCACTAAAAACCTGGAAAACTCGGGGAAAAAAAAGACGTTGGACTTGAAAATTGATCTTGAGAGAGCTGCGCAACCTTGTAAACAAACAAGAACGCATTTACAATTGTTCATAGGATTAGGCCTAAGTACATTAAACACGCCGAGTTAAAAAATGTTATGTTCTATGTTGACACCTAAAAGTTCATTAATAAATGGCTACACTCTTTTATACCGTGTAAACCCAATAAACAAATAAAACCGGTAAAATGTGTAAAAAAAAGATTCCTTCCTGAAATTACGGCAGATAGCCTGGAAATTGATATCAACTGCTCCGGAAACCTGGAAACTTCAAAGAAATTTATTTTAGTATTTTGACAAAAACCCTGTGCGGTGCTTCATTCTCATGTCGATTGTGGGTGGCATATCACATTCTTCAGATGTTTGGATTTCTTCAGCTAAATTAGTCCTCTCGTCGTCTACTATTTGTAATGGGGCAGATAACCCGTTTTAAGTTCGGCTCCCTAAAAGTACAAAAATGCCTCTAAAAAGCTATGCTGCTTCCTTCAAGTCTATTGCCCTGTGGGGCCAGATAACTATATCCGTGTGTTACTTTGGCATTGTCCCAATACTTTAGGTTTGTTTACTAGTGGTACACACAGGAATTTTGCTTTGTAGGGTTGGGGGGGGGGGGAGTGAATCTAAAATGGGGGTGCCGTGAAATTAGCTAAAGGGTCGAAGGAGGGGGAACGTGCTTTAAGTCCCTCAGGTACCCTGTAAAACAACAAATTTTCAGCAGTTTTAGTGCTTTTGACGTGTTAAAAACCCCAATTTACCGAAGATTTTCAATTGCAAGAGATGTCTTACTTGTCTACTTATTTAAGGCAGCCAAATTATACCCTGAACTTTGGGTCTGGGGGAACTTGCCCTTTTCTCCCCCCCCCCCTCCCCCCCACCAGCGGGTGCGCCACTGTGATTACAACTTAACATGAGATTACTTAATTCCATTGCACGATTTAACCAAATACCCGCGCGAATTAACTTGTGAATTAATTGCTGGGAATCCATTGTTGATTAGTTTTGGCATAACTTGCAAGGAACGTTGTTGCCTCGCAATGGGGAAACACAATTTTGTTAAGGCGGTCCATGGCTATAGTTTTTATATTCCTACTCAACTGAGTTTGGAACGTGACGTAGTTACAGTTCTTTTAAACCAAGATAGCAAGCACCCCTGGTTGCTCCTTGTATTTTTAACTGTATTGTCAGAGAGCTAGGATGCCCCTCCACCCATACCCACTGCATTGAAACCGATTGGGGAGCGACGAGGACGATTTGAAAAGATCGCGCTCACTCGTCTGTTGAAGTGATTAATGCACGAAACGCTGAAGCGTAAAGATCAGTTTGTAAAGCAGCCTTGCAATATCCTTAAAATCAGTGAAACACTAGAACCATGTAACGCCTTTCCACAAAGCATTATTCGTTTTGCAACCTTACATTTGCCCGTCAAAAGCCAGCATAATCAAAATAAATTGGAGTCGTACTTTTGTGCTTTCATTGGTTCGACATGCATTACAATCTAATTTTAGTCAATATTTCAATAGCACTAGGGTGATTTGTGTGGGGGAACGAGGGGAGGGGAGGGGGGGGGGGGAAGGATGATATTTACTCGTGTCCGGCTATTCTTCTTCATGCTCACAGGCAGCGCCAAATACTTGCAAGCGTTATAAGTAGGCGTATCTCTTCGGACCCACTTTACAAATATTCTTTGATTTAAAGTGCTATACATCGGAAAAAACCACCACATATGAGTTTTGGAGGAATACTATAAACTCGAATTCTTCGAAGAATTATTATTACTATCCGACTTTGGTCCGGAAAAGTTTACAGTCTCAAACCTAAGTAGGCTACTGGACGAATTGATAGAGTGTCGCTCTTAAACTTTTACGCGCATAACTGAGTTCTGAAGATCACAATCACGCGGCCGAGTGAGAGATGCTTTTATATGTCTGTTTATTTTGTATGTTCTCGGGTTAGAGACATGTATGGTTACTGAACTGTACTCCACTATATGACTTCTGCCCATTGCGCTACCTCGAATTCGCCTCTCTACCTCAAAAATATTTGAGTTAGGAATTTCACCTTCGAACTCGTAAATTTCATTCGCCAAAGCTGCCTTGTTAGGAAATTTCAACCAAACCAGAGCAAAATTATGAACCTTATCGTGTCTCAAACAGACAAACACACACGCACACAACATAAAAGTTTCGTAGAGCATCGATCTCTCTCGCTTTTCTCGCTCGGTCAACTAGATTATCAGCCCAAGTGGCGGAAGTACTAACTGTGGCTGCAGTATACTTTCGCAGTTAGTCTTTCAAGAACCTAGTTCCATATTTGGAGGACTGTCACAGGTATAGTTTTAGGAGCAATACAAATAGGGCAATCTTTTAACCATGAAAGAAAAGCATACACTCTAACCATACAAAAAGGATAACGACACTAATTTTGTGTAACAGTAAATAACGGGAACAGCTTTTCAGTCTTAGTAGAACTGGAAAAAAGTCTAATTCTTAAAGGCAATGTCTTTGCCATCTAACGTCACAATTTGCGGTTGTTTGTTTTTGAAAAGAGCCGAACCCAAACTGGGTTATCTGCAACAATGTAGGTGTCGAGAAGGACTAAAATTTAGCTGGAGAAATCAAAACAGAAAACCCAGGATCTTTGACATGCCAGAATCGACATGCGCACCAGACACCACAGAGCCCTTATCGTCCTGAAATTGCCAAAGGTTAGCTGGGGTGGCATAATTTGCAATCACCCCAAAAGACAATACCGAGGAGCCAAAAAAAAAAAAGATAACGATGGGCTTAAACAATGGGAGCATAATGTAATTGATCTACCACATAAGAATCAAGTTCCATGCTGCACTTCCGGCTTTCCATTAGTAGGCCATAAAAGTCTGTCTTATTCTTGAAGGCACGGTATTTGTCATAGACCACAAAGAGGCTATCATATTCTTGAGGCAGTCTTTATCGTAGATCACAGTAGGCTGTCTTATTCCTGAAGGCATAATTTTGTCATACATCACAAAATCTCAATCTTACTCTTGGAGCACTGTAAACTTGTAAAGCATCTCAGTTGAACTGTGAAAAGTCCAGTACTCGTCTTATAGACACTATGAGACGTTTCAGTTTTGGTGCTGGACGAACAACCGTTCATCTTGCAAGGAAAATGACAAAAAGTGCCGGTCTTAGAACATCTTAGAATCTTCCCTTAGCCTTACGGTAACTAACTTCAATAGAAGTACGGACTGGAGCCTCATCTCAGTTTTAGGCTTTAAAATGTGCGAAGCATCCTGTATTGATGTCTAATGCGTTGGGTCAAGAACGACATGAAAGAGATCCCATAGGGCTCGATGGAGTGTCCATGCATGGCCAGTAAACTAGCTGGTCCGCTCTACCACGATATTAGGGGCGTACACAAAATGGCCGCCACGTCTGGTTCATTTCGTTGAAGTCTTTTCTTCGAGGTAGCATCTTTGTACGAAGCCACGCGAATTCTGTTGGCGGCTAGAGGCGGTTTTCGAAACAATAATTTAAATTTTTAAGTAGATTTTGGTGGCAAATTTGTATTATCTGTAAAAGTAATTTTAATTAGTTTTTAAAAATATCACTCGCCAGCCACAGTTAAGCTATTTCTCTGAGTTTGCAAAAAAAAAAAAAAAAGCAACACGTTCGTTGGTAATTTGTATGGAGGGTGTCGCCCTCGGTTGACAAAACGTGGGAACTAGACAAATCAATCGCATCAGCGGCACTTTCGGCGGCCATATTGCCAATCCAGTCTCGTAATGCTATTTTTCATCCAAGATCCGGCCAGTACTGTAGATAGCCCTGATCCAAGTCAATATAGGGCAGTGACACGACGTAGTATTATTGTGTATAACTCTATGGTGGAGCCAGTAACTGGGTTAGCTGCAAGGAGCACTGGAGGGAGAAAGGAAGATCGTCTCATTGAAGCCAATGCTATTAGACTGGATTTCTTAAGCCTATAACGCGCGATTTTTGTTGTTGGAGAAAACAACGTTCTTTTAAGCTTAAGAAAGCCGCTCTCAAAGCACTGTCTTGACTAGAAGTGCCGTTTTTTCCGTTACATTTTAATCTAGTGCACCTTGTAGCTATTGCCTCCAAATGGTGTCTCGTAGCCAATATGACGTCACTTGACGCTGCTTTATTACCGCAGGTTCTATCTATAAGTCCGGATTGCAACCCCACGCTCTAAATGTGGTATGACCGGTCGTAAATATTTTCGTCGATAACTCTCGTTAAAAATAACCCAATAGATATACGACAAAATGCCACTCGTGCTACGATTACTTCAGGCATGCGGCACCTCCGCGTGCAACAGCGTTGGACGAGTGAGATGCGGTGAAGCAGACGGCCAGTTCAAGCCAAGGCCTGCTGGGGTAGCAATGACGTGTTTCACCTCCTGACTCACCGCCAGTTTATGCGCACGCCATGCAGAAAGTTGCCGCTTTTTACCGCTGCTATGGTAAATTAGATTCTGGGGATGTTGAATCAGCTCTCCTGGATCCTGGAAACTAAGCCAACTTTTGCTTCTGTCCCAGACGACCTTGTGACAAGGTATGGAATAAGAAGCGATACCTACAGCATGGATATTCCTATGTGGATGTTTATGAATTTACTGACCTCTGGTTATGTCAACTGTGGCGTGCAAAAATTTCTAGGAATTTACTAACAAAATTGTCCTTTACCGTCGTGAAATAACATAAAAACTAACATAAAACCCAAGAAGTACGAACAATATCAGATTGACGCTTGGAGGAAAGGTGGAGACCTTGTTTCATGTTGTAGACCAGCTAAGCGATTTGGTCTTAGTGTCGCCTTACCAAAATGTCAGTATGTAATGCGCATGGGCTTAAAATAGTGAAAGATTTCGTGCATAAAATAATGAAGATGGTTAGCGTATCTTATTAACGTAGCGCGTCTCTGTGACATCAGTGACTTGAAAGAAAAATCAATAATATATATGGCTTAATAATATATATGGTAGGTAGAAGGCATGACTGTTTGACGGGCTCAAAGGTCAGTGGCCCTACTCCCAAATACGTGTAGGTGCAGGGAAGTGGGATTATAAAAGACTCCAACCCTTGTCTACACAACTTACGGAAGGCAGGATGGTTGGCGGTTAGGGAACTGCGTTCTCATTTGAACCCGCTACTATAAAGTAGTGACATTTGCCGCCATATTGGCACCAGATTGGCACCAGTATGGGTTTCGGAGGGCATAACTACAAGGTGCACTACATAAAAATGGAGGGAAAAACAACGGAAGAGCGGATTTCTTAGGCTTAAAATAACGTTGTTTTCTCCAACAACAAAAATCGCGCGTTTTAGGTCTAAGAAATCACTCTTCACAGCATCGGCTTCAGTATGACGCCTTTCTGTTTCTCTCTGCAGTGCCCCTTGCAGCTAACCCATTAAGGCTCCAGCATAGAGTTATATACAATAATACAACGTCGTGTCACTGCTCTATACTCTGTTCCACATTATGTTCGCAGGAAACTCCCTATATGACGCCATGTTTCTTTCCACTGCGAGTGCAAAAACACGTAAATATCCCACTCGTAGACTCTTAACAGTAACCGTGTACAATCTACAAGTGTGATCGCGACATGTTTTTGCACTCATAGCGCAAGGAAACGTAGCATCCGATACAGTGAGTTTCCTGCAAACATAATGAGGAACAGAGCACAGTTGCGGGTTCAAACGAAGCCACAGTTCCTGCACAAACCGACTGCAACAGGCACGTTCAAACCCAAACCACGCCGCGCTGAACGTCAGTGTGGGTGCGAACAGGGTGCTATACAGTGAGTGCCAATTCTTAGCTTTCCACCGCAATCGACTTGCCTTGTTCTTCACCCACATTTTAGTTATTGACTTGGACGTCGGGGAGTGTACATTACAGGGCTCACGCCGCACCAGCAACTCCTCCCACACGCCCTGGCAACCAAGATTAGTAGCCCGAAGCGAAAGAACACCTTGCCTTTCTCTGATTACTTTCTTTGATTGTTGGCAGAGGTGGCTGGCGGACCATGCGAATTTTTCCTTTCTCCTACTTCGGAGAATCTAGCCCTCAAAGACGAGAAGCCCTGTCACGTGACAAACCGACTTTTGCCTCCAGCAGTTAAGAACCGAGTATGAAAAGCTGCATCGAGGTATAATACGTCACGTGGGGGGCGTCTTACGAGACGAATTTTGCAAGCTAAGCAGTAACGTGATGCAAGGAAGGGAATTATGTTATTTTGAGGTTTTTTGCCCTTTCTAAGACCGTTACTTTCTCAAAACATTCTGCATATAGTTGTGGAATTAATGCGAAAGTGTCGTTACTTTGGCCAATATGAGCACAAAAGGGTAATAAGATCCCATTTTTTTCCCCTTTTGGCATTGCCGGTATTCCTTACGTGTGTCTTAGTCTTTGTCGAGAAGTAACACGCATAACGTCGGAAATGAAAGAGCAACCGTTCTTCATTTCGTGTTGATGTTGTTGTGCTGTGTGCTCACGTACTCTATTTTTATTGTTGTACCAGGGTGTCCCACTTAAATGTATTGAATGTATTACATTTCTTGAATGTATCTATCTATATATGTATAATACGCTTAGGTTGGGCAAGCAAATCATTATTACGCACTACAATGAAAGAGGGTGTATAATGAAAGAGGGCGAGCGACCGACAATGTCAAACAAACAGATGTGGCCTATAACAATCGACATATTGCATTAATAAAGCTAGCTCTGAAGAGCCGACTTGGAAGAGCTTCAAAGAGTGTTGAGTAACAATAACTGCATGCACAACCGTTGTTGGGTTTGTTGGGCTTGGTATTAAAACAGAGAAACATCCTCCATTGAAAATAAACATTTACTTCCATAACACAAATCAGCAGGGGTTCAAAGAGGGAGCAGAGATGGGGATATTCAGACCACACAATAGGGGAAACCACTACAGTGTTACGGTATGCAGGAATCAGCTAGCCGGCGTACGTTACGCCGGGGGTACAGCTAGTTATTTCTAATGCTCAAATGCTCTAATGTGTTATGCTCAAATGGTACGAAAACCCACACACGGGACATCATTATTAGACCTTGTCATTACACCAAACCCTGACACAATTTCTGCCATTGAGCATATTGGGAAGTTAGGGAATAGTGACCATGATATTTTGCAAATTTTAACAACTTTCTGCGTAAATAGCAACAATAAAACTAACATTCACTATAATTTTTCACGGACAAACTTTCACTCGCATTGTCAACTTCGGGGCCACACACCAGGCGAAATCTTGAACTGTTTTTCCGAAGAAGTTGGACACCATCTTGAAACGTGCTCCTGCACTGTTCAGAAAAAAAAAACTATACGCCCTAAATGGATGTCTTACAGCACGCTGAAACTACTTCGTAAACGAGGCAAGCTTTGGAAAAAAAAAATATCATATTACTAATTCATATGCCATACATGTTCAATACGAGGCAGTTGCCCATGAGATTAAGTACAAAGTGAAGCTTGATAAGGAACAGTATGGAAACTTCTTGGCAACCGTTTCCAAAACCTCAAACAAGCAATTCTTCCAGTATGTTAAGTCTCAACAAAAAACCCTAGCCAACAATAGGACCTCTTCTTAACGAGCAGCAATCCTTAGTTGACAACCCATTAACTATGGCAAACATTTTTTCTAATGCCTTCCAGAAAAACCTTTCCTTGGAGTACCTTCATCCCTTACCACAGGTGGTACAATGCAATATTTGCGTCCCACCTCTGATCTTCACTGAAAACACTATCAGGCAAGCAATATCTAATTTAAATAAGTATTCTGCTACCATAGCCCTGATGGCATACCTTGCTGAATTCTTAATCAATTACGCCAACAACATCGTTCCAAAACTTGCATTAATTTTCAATATTTTCCTCGAAAAAAGTTTTGTACCTAACACATGGAAACTTGCATTGATCACACCCATTTTTTTTTTTTTTAAAGTAGTCATACAGATCCCACCAATTACAGGCCTATTAATATCTTATCTTATCTTTGTAAAATTTCTGAACGCGTACTGAGTCGTCATATTTCTAATTTTTTTAAACAGTCAAAACTTAATCTCTAACAATCAACATGGCTTCAGGTCTGGACATTCCACAATTTCAAATTTACTAACCTTTTATGGTAACTTTTTTGATGATTTAGATCATAACATACCAGTCGATGCGATTTTTTTCGACTGTCAAAGCCTTTGACCAAGTGCATCATCAACTTCTAAATGATAAATTGAAAAAATATGGTATTGTGGGCCCAATTCTAACTTGGATTGCAAATTAACTAACTAACAGAACCCAGACGGTGGTAATCAAAGGGTGAAACATCGGCACCACTGCCGGTCGTGAGTGGTACGATACAAGGATCCGTATTGGGACCTTTGCTTTTAAAAATCTACTTTGATGACTCTGGTGAAGGAATTGATTACAATATTTTTTTGAATAAATTTGCTGACGACACCAAATTACAACAGGTCCTACGTAATCAAGATAGTAGTCTTATCTTGCAAGAAACTTTAAACCACCTGCACTCATGGTGGACTACATGGAAGTTAAGCATGCACCCAGATAAATCTCTTATTATTCACTTTGGGTTTCTAAATCCGAAACAAACTTATTTTTGGGGGAATAACCCAATGAACGAGGCCCTACAAACCAAAGATTTGGGGATCACCATAGACTCTCAATTACGTTTTGAGACCCATATATCTGAAACAATTAAAAAAGCAAATTATGTCTCCATCCAAATTAACTGCACTACAACATCTAGGAAACCTAAAGTTTACATGAAGGTATACCTGGCACTTGACAGGCAAATTTTGGAATATGGTGTCGATCTTTGGCTGGCGTACCTCAAAAAACATATGAAAGCACTAGAGTAGATACAAAGAAGGTTCACTAAAAGGGTACAGGGCCTTTATAACTTCACTGCATTCAAAATTATAAAACTCGGATCCATGATTAAACTCAGCACTACTACACATACCCGAGGTCGTAACTATAAAATTCAGCACTCCCATAAATTACACACATGGTCCTTACATACCTTCTTTAATCGTACTGTGGACCTATGGAATAGCCTACCTGCTGAAGTCGTCAATGGATCATCAGTGAACTCATTTAAAAATAAAGAAGACGGTTATATTATCACACAAACTAATTTGTCATACAAGTTTGACTGATTGCTTATTCCTTAAAATCACTTATTAAACTTAGTATGTATAAAATTAATTCAAATCTGATTCTCTTCCACTTCATGGGACGTACGCACAATTTCCAACACTGTTGTAATTGATTTGCATGTCTGTTTCTTTGCCTAGTAACAATAACTGATTTTGCGGTATTAATATCCTAGACTCTTCTGTTGCCTGGTTATCTAGGAATGTATAGCTCTGCGAGTATTCTTACCATTATGGACTAATTCAGTAGAGATTATTTTTTTGAATGAAGTGCTATTTTTTCAGGAAAATTATATATATATTTTTTGTTGAAAATTAGTCTGTTGAGGGTAATTTTTACCTAGGCTACTTGTTCAGTATTGACAGGAATTAATTCCCATATTTTTTAAATGTTAGGTTTATTTATTTTTGTTGTTGTTGGAATGTTATTTCTATATTTTGAAATGTTATTTTTATATAATCCATGTATATTTATTGTTGTATATTGTTATTTACTGTTTTATCTTATCCAAATTTCATGTAATGCCTGTAAAGGCGATTTGAAATATTAATTAAAGTTAAAGTTAAAAT
>JAHWFP010052299.1:1101-21995 GCA_023313725.1 Lithobius niger | reverse complement strand
AATTTTAACTTTAACTTTAATTAATATTTCAAATCGCCTTTACAGGCATTACATGAAATTTGAAATTTGGATAAGATAAAACAGTAAATAACATAATAATTTTTGAGATATGATTTTTTAAATTATTATTTTTTAAGTGGGACACCCTGACATAACTTCATTGCTGCTATATCGAAGTAAAATGCTGTAACTCTGCTCTAAAATAGTATTGAAACTGATTAGCAACTTTGAATTGTCGCTTCCCCTAACTTCCAGACCAGCAAAAAGCATGTCACACAGTTAAACTAGCTATTTGCAAAATTTCAGCTTTCTGCATCGCATGGAAGACTTTATTATCGTGGAATAGTCACTAGTCACTAGTAGCCAAATATCAACGTTGTTCACACATTTTTTACAAGAAAACGTTAAGCTGCGTCGATAAACGTGACTTTTATGTTGTCAGGTGGCCAGAGTTCCCAATCAAACGAAGTTTCAGCCTTTTCTGTCGCCTTGTTATTTTTCGTCAAGTCCTGAAAACATCCAAACTGCCTTAGCTGACAAGTGTTTATTAGTGGTCACCATGCATTTTAACTAGATAGGACGGGTGTTAATGTTTTCTCTGAATCTTTGCAGGCGACACACTAGCGTGTGTCTTAATGTGTTGGCAAGTGCGTGACTATTGTTTGCAAGACAGAAATGGGCATGCACGCCCTCCCTTTCTCCTCGCCATTGTTTAACCGTAAGAATGGCACAAGGATTGTTTAACCATTCAACTCAGCTTTTGAAATACCAGTACGTATTCACGAAATGAATGTGCCATTCCATCGTGATAAGCAGCCAATTTTCCAACGACCTCAAACGTTATAGTTTTACGTTTCTTAATTTTTAGAAGAAAAAACTATGTATATGCAGAAAAAACTGTAAACATTTGGATGAAATATCTTTTCACTTCACTTGCTATTGTTGTTGACAATGGCGCCACCAACCCTGATAGACGACCGTCCAATGGGCAGATTTCAATCTACTAATTTGATATTTTAAAATTTACTTCAACTCCGAACTTCTCTCTAAGGCATAACAAGATCGTCAACCCCATGTGCAAATAAGGCGAGCGAAGAAGGTGAACCACCATTGACTGAGCATCCATCTTAAGGTAACTTCCAAGTTGAAGAGGGGATGACAAGTCGTAAGGCCAATCTTCCACGCCGTTGCGAGTAACTCCAGAAAGCTGGCAATAACCAACAACGACGAACCTTTGAATGACCGAAAATGTCATATATATTCGGTCATTATACACCAACGGAACACTGTTAGAAATGTCGGCTATTTTACTGTTCAGTCACCAGTCGGATTTGATGGTCGCACACTGTTTTCATTTTGACCTCACAATTCTCTGTAATCTCCGTTAAGAACGTCGTGAGAGCAGGATTTGGCAAGACTATTTTCCATTGGGTGACCCATTTTAACGATGTGGACGTAATTTCAAGGTACAAAGAACTGGCAACAGATTACCACTTCCTTGTACTGGTCACAGATTTTATTTATTTTTTCAGTGAAGGCATCATTGTTCCGCTCGGTAACAGTGAGTTTCAGTGCAATCAGCACTGCTGCTGCTCCAAAATGAGGCCGGGGGACACATACCCATTATCAGGACCAAGCCGGGGAAGGGGGGGGGGGGGCACATAGCCACATACAATGGCAGAGCCCCATCGTATTTTGCCCTATCGAACCTACAAGAAAGGTTTAATTGTTTATACGGACGCGTAATGACTACTTTATACTTTCCCTTTGAAAAAAAATTTGAAATTAGATTACCCTTTGAAACGTCATCCCTCTTGACCTTTCTTTTGTCTCCAACATTTGGCTTCATGCATTTGGTATGCCTTTAGATTACCCTTTGAATCTTTATCCTTCTCGTCCTTTCTTTTGTCTCATTTATGTTGACAAATTGTGTCAACTATGGCTTTCCTTTATGCTTTCGCTGAATCTTTGCAGGCGACACACTAGCGTGTGTCTTAATGTGTTGGCAAGTGCGTGACTATTGTTTGACAGAAATGTGCATGCACGCCCTCCCTTTCTCCTCGCCATTGTTTAAGAATGGCCCACCTTACCTTTAGAATACCCTATGAATCTTAACCGTTCTTGACTTTTCTTTTGTTCGTCTCCCTCTTTTGTCTTGACATATTTCGTTGACCAGTACGTCTTCCCCCAATGTAATCTGCAGAAACCTGGTCACTCCCCTCAAATCATCACTGTCAACAGTAAGCTCATTGCAGTCATTACTCTTATATTAAAGAAGAATAATAATTTTCGGTGAAAATTGCAATCCAAGTTAGATATGTGCTAAACTGGTTATTCTATCCCTGATAATGGCAGAGCCCGGGTCTCCATTGATATCAAATCTCTCTCTTCATCTACCTGCCAAGAAATAACTTTGGAAACTTTAAATAAATCACCTATTGGGCATGACATTTGATCATAATGGTTCTACCAACTATGGCTTTCCTTATGGATTGGATATAAAAACAATTTTCCAAGCAACATGCATTGTGTTTCATGGATAACCTTACTTCCATGTAGGTGGGGTCTCTGCAGTTTCATCAATCAGTGGATTCCTATTGGACTGATAAAGCAAAAACCTGTGTTATAAACCGATTTCTTTCTGACATTATTTACCGGGTGCATTTTCTTGACGACGCGTTAGTATTTCTACATAAAAAGAAACCAAAGAAGCTGTTAATAACATTCTTGCCTCTTGAAATCGCATCACCTACCCCTTGAATCTACAGTCGATTGGCAGGATTCTGCTGAAAAACCTGTTCCTATGGAAGTATTGCCAAACCACGTTAATTTTGGGGAAAATCGCATTCGTCACTCGTTTTGTTTTAGAGGCAAGTGTGGCATACTGCATCGCATCAAAGCAACGCATACGAGAATCCCACTATCTTTTTCGTCAGCCAACCCAAAATATGTTTTACTCGGGAATCTTAAAGGGGAAGAAATTCTACGTAGTTCCTCCCACTGCACATACTGCAGTGACTTAAAGCAAGAAGTAGTTCACGGCGGTAAGTGCAGCAGTAGGAACTACGTAGAATTGCACCCTTAAAACCCCCAATTAACACAGCTTTTGGGTGTGCTGACGAAAAAGATAGTGTGATTGTCATTTGCGTGGCACACTTGTGTTTAAAAACAAATTGATCTTAAGTATGTATAAAATCATTTCCCCTACTACTTATTTTCAAATCCCTACAAGACTACTGTGAAAATATACTAACCCATCTGCATCAATCAGTAGTTACCACTAAACCCACATGTGATCCACACATTCTTGACTGGTCATGCATTCCCAATTTCCGGAGGATTTACGAGCAGATTTCCTATATGTTTGCCTCTGGATGGGATACGTGTGGTTGCTAAACCTATCATTATTACTCATAATGCTACGTCATATCGACTAATGTTTGAATGTGAAACTCGACTATCAAGGTAGTCCAAGTGTGGGGTGGGAGTATTGGAAGATTAATTAATCCACTATAACCAAAAATGGAGGTTTTGAATTATGCTATTCATTGTAAGGCTTGTAACGGGAAGGGGGCAGTCTATTACGGTGAAAGCAAACGTCCCTTGTGCAATAAACTCGGTGAATACGTTGAAGCTGTTGCGTTGAGGTCAAGAATAGTGATTATACTTTAGGCCGACACTTTGATCATTTTATACGTAGGCCAGACTATGAATAAGCATCCGACCAGAGGTGTTCACTGTACAGGGAACAAATGCCGTAATTAGTTTTAAGTTAGCATCCTGGGAAATGTCTGCTACTAAGGATATGGCTTTAAATATTAATGAATGGTTCATAATCGTGGCAGATTGAGTGAACTTATTCCCACAAAATATTGAAATATGATCCTTAAACCCCTTCGTGGATGACTCTAATTTTACTTTAGTGCAGGCAGCACGTAGTCCAAGTTTCTAATTTCGATGTTTTTGTTGGTATTTAAAGTGTGTGTAAGGAATTTGTTTTCTGACGAAAAGCCTGATATAGTGAAACGAAAATTTAATGTAATGAGGAAAACTCCAATAACCCACCTGGTTTTAATTTGACCACCCCTCATTCACAAATCAAGCACTGAATTTCCTTTATTTTGAACCTTAACCTCTCTTGTCCTCTCTTTTTTTCTCCCCCATTTGTTTTGAAGCATTTCATCAGCCATGGCTTTCTTTTGAATTACCTGTTGATTACACTTTGAATCTTAACCCTTCCTGTCTTTTGTTTTTTGTGAACTTATTCCAAAAAATACTGAAACTTGATCCTCAGTGGGTAATTACAAATTTTACTTTGTTGCAGGCAGCACGTCGTCCATGTACCAAATTTCAATGTCTTTGTTGGTATTGAAAGAGTGTGTATTGAATTTTGGAATTATTTTTAGATTTTTTTCACGTAAAGCCTGATGTAGTGACACAAAAACTTAACGTAACAAAGAAAACTCCAACAGTCCACCTGGTTTTAATTTGTCCATCCCTCATCCTCGAATGAAGCATGAAGCATGCAATGTCCTTTATCGTATCCTTAGAATACTGTCCCTTCTTGTCCTTTCATTTGTCTTCTATATTTTCTCGACGCATTCTGTCAGCAGTGGCCTTTCTTTGCGTTACCTTTAGATTTCCCTTTGAATCTTAATCCTTTTCGTCCTTTCTTTTGTCTCCTCCATTTGTCTCGACGCATTCTGTCATCCATGGCTTTCCTTTACATTACCTTTAGCTTTCCCTTTGAATCTTAATCCTTTTCGTCCATTCTTTTGTCTCCTCCATTCGTCTCGACGCATTCTGTCATCCATGGCTTTCCTTTACATTACCTTTAGCTTTCCCTGTGAATCTTAATCCTTTTCGTCCATTCTTTTTTCTCCTCCATTTGTCTTGATGTCTTTCGTCAGCCTCGGCTTTCCGTTTGGATTACCTGTTGATTACCCTTTGAATCTTAACCCTTCCCGTCTTTTGTGTTGTCCCTTCCATTTGTCTTGGCGCGTTTTGTCAGCTACATGGCTTTCCTTTAGGTTACCAACACCTCTTCTCGTTTTGGTTTGCTTTACTGAGATGAAGCTTTGGCCTTTCCTCTTGAGAGCTTACATCCGTGACCATGAGTAATGGTTTTCATTTTCTTTCATTGCAGAACTGCATCTACTTTTCCAAGGAATAACGTCTTCCATTGGCCTGAGTGGACGAACTCACGAGAGCGTGGGCAACCACACCGTCATGGATTTTATGACACCAGCTGCGCTCCTTGGTGATGGCTAGATTCTTTCCAACATTTCTGTTTACCGTGTTCTCAACTGCCCAGAGTTACGCATCAGTTTTCGCACTCCTGCCGCTCAAAATCGGCAGCAGCACGTTGTCAATTTTCTCGAGCATTTCGGGTCGAGCAAATTAAGATGGCTTGCAGCTGAATTTGCCTTTAGTTTAGAAGGACATAATACTTTTTATATTACTTTTAAAAAAATACCAAAACTAAACACCATGAGCACGGACGGGGTAAGGCTTAACCCTGTCCTTCACCAACAAAAAGTGGGAAAATGCTTAAAGAGCTTAAACGATTTCTTGTCTTATTACCATCCCATGCAGCGATTGGCGTGACAACAGAGTTCCTCATTTTCCAGTTACTTCGGCTAGAAGAGAGGGGAGGGAGATAAACAGGGAGAGAGGAAGTGGGAGAGAGTGAGGGAGAGAAAGGGAGAGAGGGGCAGGACGCAAAAGAGTGAGGAAGAGAGAGAGGGTACGAGAGAATGAGAAAGAGAGAGGGCAGAGGGAGAGAGAGAGAGGTAGAGAACAGGAGAGCAATAGATGGAGATGGGAGAAAGAAAGAGGGAGAGAGTGGGAGAGAAAGATAGATGGAGAATGAGATAGAGAGACTTGACTTTTCACAATAATTTACTACACATGATCAGAATAAATTCACTGTCAATGAGCGAGAGAGTGGGAGAGAGAGGAGAGGAAAGGAAGCGAGTGAGAGAGAAAATGGAACAGAGGGATGGGAGGTAGAGAGGGAAACGGAGAGGGCGTGGGGAAAAAAAGAGGGAGAGGGGAGATAGAAAGAGAGCGAGAGAGAGGGAGGGGAAAGAAGGAGCGAGAGAAAACGATAAGTATCCTTTGCGAGACATAATTTCAACTCGTCAACGTGGAGGAGTTACGTTGCAATACGCTGCTACGACGGATGTAGCAAATCAGTTAAAACTACCACTGACATTGATTTCAAGCATGGAGCTTAAGTCCATGGTTTAAGTAAAATGTTCTAACAGCCAAGAAGCCAAACACAGTAAACCCTAACAACCTAAAAGAGTTTTTATGCATCCTGGTTCACATTCTCAAGAACACGCATCCAGCCACATTCAAAACTTTCCAGCGACATTGGACAACAGCGTTATTTTCTTGATATCACCGTAACACCAGTAGATCATTCTGAGATATCAGACCTATCTCTATGTACTACATTAGCGGATGCTCAACAGTTGGTGAACAACAACTTGTCAACAACCGGGCACACACACACACACACAAAACGCTTTACTAAATTCATGAATATACATGGCTGAATTTAAACCACTAGATGGAGGGGGGACTGGTACATTTCCCCGACACTCGTTTTCCTGACTACATTTTCCGGCAGGATCTTTTTCCGACAACACTATTTTCCGACACGACTGTATTCCGACAGGGACTTTTCCCGACCGGACTTTGTCCCCATTTGTGCTTAAAATGAAAAAAAAAATTAAAATATAAACATAACTTTAAATACAGATAGATTAAAAAAAAAGAAAGACGTAAAAATTCGTTAAAAACTGGAATTTTTAAGGAATTCTCAGGGACCGGTCATTATTTGTGGTGGGAGGTGGGAGGTGGGGTGGAGGGAAGCTGGAGAAAATGAAAATGTGGCCATCAAATTTTCGATGATTTTTCCCCCTCGAGACCCAGAAAAAAAACTTGAACCCACCACTGTAGGTCCAAAAACGTGTGACCCCCTTCCCCGGGAAAAAAAAATGCGCTCTTTGTGTACCTATTGAGACTGTCGGCAGATGATTTCTTGTAGCCAAGATTAGTGCTGTAGCCAAATTAAGGCAGTAGCTCTCCACTCCCATTAGTTTTAAGGAAACGCGTCTCGTTTTTAACAAAAAGACACGTTGGGTTAAAAATGTTCTATAAAATGCTCCTTACACCCATCTCTTGTCGAGATTCACATAAGTATGATGAACACACTGTTTGCTTGTGTGCCCACATCCGTAACATAGTCAGAACCTGAAAGACAGAAGAAGCCAAGAAACCAGGTCCCAAGGCTTTTCTACAAAGCTCTTGGTAAAAACTATACTTGCAGTAGTGGTAGCTTTAAAACCCTGTAAACACTCACATCAGGGTGAAAAAACTTCTTCGCTCATCGAGTGATCAAGCCATGGAACTCGCTTGGTGAGGACACAGTGTCCGCACCCTCCGTCTCTGCCTTCAGACGCTTGGTCACCAGGCAACCCCTCCATAAATTTCTAAAACGAGCATACTAACATAACCATCTTCAGGAAAGGGGCATTAGTATCCTCAAGCCCTGCCTGTCTCCTTGTCCTTCGGGCTAAACTGATTATTATAAATCATAGGTGGTTTTAATTAGTTTGTTTTTATGATGTTTTATGGAGCTTTTATTATTATTAATTTTATTATATATTTGTTTTTTATTTATTGTTGTTTTTAAGTAATGACAAATCCCACTATCTGGGTGTTTTAGTTTTTAGTATTCACCGTAGCATACAATTTTTTAGCACTGTTTATACTTTTTAATTGTACAGCATCATTTTGGGCCTTTTAACACTTTTCACACTCTTCCCATGTCCTGTTCGTTTGGCGATGCCATCGGGGGCCTTTGAGTCCCTGGCAGGTCTAACCTTGGTGGTAAGGCATTCGTGTCCCCAAACCTCTTACTATCATCATTCCTTGGCCTTATTATGTTCAATGTATTTACATGTAATTGTGGCTGGCTGTTAGTGACTCCCCAGTCCATGCCAGACCCGTTGCTATCGCAACAAAATATTATTATTATCAGAGGGGGCAGAAGCTGAGGTGGTTTTAGAAATTTTAAGTGCTAAAAGTGCGATTTTGAGGTACAAAAATGACTTTTTCTTAGAGTTTGGTCTGTGTGTTTTTGATCCCCTCCCCACCCTCTTGACGGGACCTAAAACATTGATGACCCTCCCTTGGGAGGGTCCAAATAATTCATGCCCCCCCACCTGTTTTTGGCCCCCCCCCCCAGAGATAAATAACGACCGGTCCCTGAAATTAAGCGCTAATTTTACAATTTTATCGAAAATTACGGGTATTGGGGGAAGAGTGCAGAAGTGTAAAATAATGGTCCTTTAATAATAATGTTTGGACTCAGTAACTATATAGGAAGGCTAAACTAATCCAAGTATGAAAGTAATTTTTCCGTAGGGTGAGGAGTGATCAAAATATCATAAATATCATAGTGGCTCGTATGTGCGATTGGTTGAATTAGAATTCTCCCTGTAGCCTCTTTTAATAGGCGGTCCTCTCCCTAACCCCGAACTCTCTTTAATCTATTCAACCACGTGACAGAACATATGTAGGTTGTCATGAAATTTCAACCAAATCGAACAAAACTGCGAACGTTATCATATCTCAAATCACAGACAAACACACATACAAACAGACAAGGACAAACACAAAATATAAATTCAGTCAAGTAGTCGACCTCGGTTGAATAATAATTGTATTGTATTGCATGATGCATTTTATACATGTAATATCAAGGGGAGGATGACGGTGAAAGGGAAGCAACCCTGACTGGGATTAACGGAAATAAATTTAAAATTGGTTTTTAAGAGCGGGTTTAACACGATTTTTGTGGATTTACGAGTGGGGAGGGTAGCACAAGTGTAAAATAATGGGTTCAGCCCTTTTAACATTTACAGACCAATTGAGTAAATCAAGGGAATTGTGGCCCTTTATTTCAATCCCCCCCCCCCTCCTCCCTTTTCTTAAAGCATATGTCGGGGAAGAAACTTGTCGGGAAAAAGTATCTATCTCTCGGGAAAAAGTACCTGTCGGAAAATCGTCCTGTCGGAAAAAAGTACCTGTCTGTGAAAGGTCCTGTTGGGAAAACGTTGTTGGGGAAAACGTACCGTCGCGAAAAAGTACGGGTCCCTTAACCGTGTACTGGGAAAAATTAGATGCAACAAAATAAAACTACAAACGAATGAAAACATAAAAAAAAGCCACTAGGGTGAAGACCCCGCAAAGTTTCAGCTAATCAAAGTAGTTGCATGAGAATAAAAATGGCTGCCGCCAAGTTTTCTACATGATGTACCAAGCCTAACCGAAAGGTTATCCCCCTAGAAATAATGATATCAGCCACGCCAATGAACAACTGCCAAGCTAACCCCTCCGACTGTTACTCCAGACATTAAATGAACAACTTGATCAATGCTACCAACAGTAGGAATGGTCAGGTTTTACATTTCGCATGAACATAAAACATAAAATGGATGACGGCCAGAGGAAAAACTGATGGGGCCCAGCAAGCAAAGAAGTCTGGTAAAGATTATAACGTTTATCAAAAGGTTTCTTGAGGGATGCTACCGAGGCAGCCATCACGACGTGTTCTGGCAGGCAGTTCCAACGTTTAATGGCCTCTAAACCAGATGAGGAACATTCCAGAGTTGGTCCTCACCTTTGATTTCAGTAAAGTTTCAAGTGTTCTCTGAAAGAGCGTGGGACGTCGTTTTTTAAAAGTTTAAACGGAACAATCAAGTCTCCATGGACTATTAGCTCTTCCAGAGAGGTATAGCATTGATTCGTTGCAGTCTTTCCTCGTAGAGCAAGTGAGGGATACCAAGCAAAAAATTTCGTTGCTCTACTCTGCACCTTATCCACACAAGCAATGTATTTCTGGTACTTTGGTGACAACATCTGGGCATAGTAATTCACAATTGGTCGAATAAATACACTAATAATTTTACACGCGACACAAGTATACTTCGAACGGTTGGATGCTTTTTGAAGTCTGCTAGCACGTTTGGCTGCAGACTGACAAGCACTGAACGTCGTACTTTAATTCTTGTCGGTAATGATAACAAGGTCCTTCATTTCTGAAACTACCTCAAGAGGAGTTCCATTCAAGGTGTAGTTTGAATGACCTCCTCCTCCAACCCTCACTACTTTGCTCTTTTCTTGATCGAACCCTATTTTGTTTCTTTGAGCCCATTTATGCACAGTGTTTATTATATCTTCATGCAACCACCCGGTATCAGCAGTATTAGTAATTTTCCTGTAGATTTTTAGGTCTGCGTACAGTGCTCTGAAGATCAACTACCACATCACCAACAAAAATTAAAGAGAGTTACACCTATAGTATAAATACCTGGGGATCCCGCTTTGAATACAGAGGAATTCCGAACAGTGATCTTTAATGACAACTCTTTGTTGCTCAGGAAGCTTTCAAATTCATCTTCCAGTGGGGAAATCCAACACCTCTTCTCTGGAGTATTTTCAGAAGGATGTCGTGAGGGACGCCGTCACAGTCTTTCTTTAGATCAAGATGCACAACATCAGTAGCAAATTTATCTTCAAGATTTTTAGTCCAGTCGCTAGTACATTTCAGGAAGGAAGTCAAGCAGGGCTTTCTCAATATCGTGTCGTCGCGAACCGTCATTAATCTCTCGAGGATTTTAGCCACATGTGAGAGGAGCGAAATTACTAATGCTAGTTGTGTCACCACCTTTGTGCACAGGTAAAACATTGGCCTTTTTTAATATTTTGGGGAATTTCTTCAGAGGTAGGATAGTTGTTAAAAATGCAAGTAATGGGTATTGATAAAGACGATGCACAATTCTTAAGCACAGTTGCACTGATGTTACTAGGACCAGGTGCCTTCCCTGGGTCAAGGCATTTTAATCTTGCTTCCGCTTCCCAAGCCTGAACTTGTGGGTCTACAGGATCAGGATTTCCTTTCCAGGAAAGTTCATCGCTGTTCCCCCTGTCAGTAAACTTTGCAAAGTAATTTTCAAAGAGTTCAAAGAGTTCAAAGAGGTCAGTGCGGGTGTTCCCGTCGCCGTCACGGATACTGAATTGTACTGCTTTTGTGTTTGGTGGAGAGGGCGCCATTAAGAGCTTTTGGATTACGCTTTGTATTGTGTAAGAGTTTTAGTTCATATCCACTTTTTGCTTTCTTAATATCTTCGGTAACATCATATCTATCAGAAACGTACCAACTCTATATCCAAGGAATAGGATCAGTTCTACAATTATTCTCCCTTAATCTGTTCTTACGGTTGATAGCATCGTTGATGCTATTGTTCAGCCAAACAGGTTTGTTTTTCATTCAGACTTAGTCAAGAGAAGGGGCGACACAGTCAGTTAGGTTAACCTTTGATCTAATAGTCAGTGGGATAAGGTTGACGGTTGTTCACTGGTGGGGGTGTGGTACGACTACTTTGTAACGGGAACACTTTTCGGTTAGGGTTGGTACACCAGGTAACAAATTTGTCGTAGCCATTTTTATTCTGATATCACCATTTTGATTGGCTGAAGCTTGGCAGTTTTCTTTTTTCACCCTAGTGGGTTTCGTTTCAGATATCACTTATTTCGTACTAGACAGCGTATGTTGCGCTGGGATCAGGTAATAGTTTCAATTATGCATAAAATATGCCGCAAACTCGTTGCGCAAAGTCGAAAGAAAAATAATAAAAAAAAAACAAAGCCTTTATCTTGATAAAAGCCATTTAAAAAAGAAGCGTTTTTATGGGAGGGGTGGGGGTGGAACAAACATCAAAGTCGTTTTTAGCTCTCAGCAATAGCGTTTATTTGCTCCGATACGATAACATTAACTTTATAACGAAAATAATAACTTATTTACCAGAAACGCAGTTTGCCCTGATATTCGAAGCAGGTCTTTCTCAACTTAATTTTTCTGTTGCTTGGCAACGAGTTATCCTTCGTCATGCATTTCCATTATATCATGGTTCGTCTATCGATCACGAGGTTTAAAGGGATACGCAACGAAAGGGTATAACTCACGCATATCTCAGCGTATCTCACGCAAATCTGATCTATTTGTGGTTACGTCAAAAAAATGCGACTTATTCGTTAATAACTGAATTCCTTTTATAAATCGGATCATTGTAGGGAGTAAACTGAATAGCGTGCATTGGTTTTCTGTAATAGATGCATTCGAAGCTCCATTTTTGGGTAAATGACAACATTAATGTCCAGGAAACGTATTGTATTATCGACAGTTCCTTCTATGGTTTATGATAGGGAGGGGTGGGCGGCATTTAAGAAGTCCAGCATGTTGATTTCATCTGCTTCACGAATTAGCGGAAAAGAACCATCCACGTACCTTCGATAGTAAGTAGTACTGGTGAAATTACGGATTAAATCGGTATCAATTTTGTTAAGTGCAATAACAGCCCCCCAAAAAGTAGCAGTAGAGCTGCCCGTAGGGACCCCTTCACTTTGTGACATGATAGCTTGTCGTAATGGAAAACCGTTGTGGAAAAAACCGTTTCAGGGATTCAATGAAAAAGTGGGATATTCCAATCAAGTCTAGCGATGGGGGAAAGGGTGAAGTCGTAATTTTACGTTAAGGCATTCCAAAATAAATCCTTGGCTCAAAGATGGTGACACAGTCACCACGTCGACGGACTCGAAAATAACTCATTGTGCAACAGAGGTGTTTTCTGAATCAGAAACAATAGAGCAAGTTTGTGCAACATAGGATATCTGCAAGGCCCAGCCCTGATCTAGAGAACACTAGGGTTTAAATAAAAACCAATATAGTGCACGATTAAACCTAGAAACTCTGTTGTATTCTTACTCAACTCCCCCCAATTCATAATCAAATTTTACCAGATAAAAGACCGATTAATGAATATATTCCTATTTTTCATAAACTAGATAATGACGTCTTCTCCCGCTAGAACTGCTATTCAGTAAATTCAGACATTTTGAGTCTGCTGTTGAAAAGGCAGTTATCAAGGATGGGTCCGTGGGAACTCTGTTTGGAATTGTGAAAAAAAGGAGCAAAGTTTACCACAAGATCCCGTCTCTCTTAGTTGGCTGTTGTTGCATTTCGACAGACCATGACAAGGCGAATGCACTCAACATCACATTCGCTTGTCACTGCGTCCTAGATAATGATTGTATACTGTTAGACTGTTCCCTTCTCCTTCCATGGCTGGGGCCATTGGCCTTTACCCATGTGAACTCCCAGTCAAAACTCCCAACATCTAATTAAGCTTGGACAATGCTTTTCCGGCTTTACTACCTCTAACCAATTGTTACTGTAAAGCTCATGTATGTGCTTAGTTACCTTTGTTTTTGTTGTATTGTTGTTGTTCCCTTGAGTTGTAAACCAACTCCAATTCCAAAATCCTTTTTTTTTCCTCTGTTAACTTCTGGATCGGCATTATTGCTCATGTTTGAACTTGATGTTTGTTTACTGATGATTTTAATGTGAATGGGAGAAATGGCATTCAGCAGAAACCTTCATTACCTTGGATGAATCCCTTCCCTGACTTCCAATTCCGTTTACCTTTTCCTACTTGGAGTCCTGACCCATAAGTATGAAGCTGCCATGCCAAACTGTAAGTTTACCTTTTCCATTCTTTCCTGCCGTTATCATAAAGCCAAATTTCTCAACGAAGTGAAAAACTCTGCCTAACAAAAATGCTAATTTGCCCAAGTGTTAACAGTGAGCCGACCCCAGAAACTGACCAAGCTGTCGACGCGCCATTAAGCCTCATCTCCCCCTTCCCCCCCAGAAACTTTATAATTCCTGTTGTAGAATGCCATGTTTGGCAAGGTATTTGACCAAGTGACTGACCATTAATTGAATAAACAGAGGGAAATCCGACAGTCTCCAACCAGCAAGTTACGTCTGTGTTTTTCCTAACTTTATGGGCAAATGTGGTACACAACACTCCACAAACGATCCACGTCATAGGCCTCTGAAATAACTTTCCAAGATTGCGTTAACGCAATACCGAGGTCGAACTTATTTAGGGGAGATCCACAGTGGAGCTGGCCCTTAATGCGGATCGGTCACGGACACCCTAAATCCTGCCCGCATCTAAAGGCAACTCCTTATTATTCGTCCTACTTCCCCGTCACTTATGCTTTCCGTCAAGGGTGACATAGCTGACATATACCAAGTACAATTTACAACTACAAATCAAACGTGCGAGAGCCCTGTGTTAACTACAGAGGTAGCATTCTCTGATCAGAAATCAAGTCGGTCCATTAGTCCCGAAGGTTTCTCGGCTATCTTATACAAGGAAATTCAACATGAAATTTGAGTTTACTGACTCAGGTTTTCGAAAATACTATGGAAAGCGGTAAACTACCGAATGTCTGAAAAACTGCCAACAGAGAGGCGTAAGTAACTTCAAATACAGGCCCGGAGGCTGGAACCCAGTGGAGGCCAAAAAAATTGCAGTTTTTTTGCCATATAAGGCGAGAGCCTAGCAGAGCCCCCCTCCTCCCCCCCCCTTCACAAAAAATGCAGTTTCGACGCATAAACAGAAGCTCGTTGGAGGCCGCCCCTCCATTAAAAAATTCAGTTTTTGCCACACAAGACGAGAGCCCAAAGGAGGCCTCCACCCCGCATTCACCAAAGGAAAAAAACGAAGTTTTTTCCACGCAGGGCAAGAACCCAGTAGAGGACTCTCCCCAACCCCACAAAAAAAATTGTCAATCTGCCACACAAGGGAACAGCCCAATGGAGACCCCCTTCATTAAAAACTGCAATTTTTGCCGCATAAAAACTGTCTCTCTCTCCCCACCTCTCTCTCCCTCTCTTCACAGAAAATAAATAACACAATTAAGTTTTTGTCATACATGACACAACTTTCATGGAACTGTAGCAATAACTTAATAAAAATTAAATTAAGGCCGATGAATGTCCCCCCCCCCGATGTCAGTGGGCCAGGAGGCGGTTGCCTCCTCTGCCTCGTTGTAGTTAAGCCACTGTGCCAACATAACACCAATTATAAATTAGGGCGACGAGGCTAAATCTAATAACTACAGAACAATTGCCATCATTTGTGTCCCATGTAATAAAAGGAAGTATATCCTTATTCGAATCACTATGCTAAAGTTTTTACATGAGAATAATTTTATTGCAAGTGGCCAATTTGGTTTTCTTCCGGAAAATACCACTACTTTGCTCCCACCTACTGCACTGGATGACTGGACGTTTTATAGTGAGCTGGAAATTCCTTCTGATACAATTATTGTTATTGGTTTCGCCAAAGCATTCGAGCCTGCGGCATTCAGCAACTTTCTCTTTAAATTAAAGTGTCTTGGTTTCAGGGGACAAACTTATGAACTGGCTTGAAGACTTTTTGGTGAATCGAAGTCAGTTGGTTGGTTGCCTCTGGGGGAAGGGGGAGGGGGGTTCTAGCCCGCTTCCAATTCGTTGTGGTGTACTGTAGGGATCCGTCCTCGGTTCACTCTTTTTCATTATTTTCTTAAATGTCTTTCAGATTGCACCCTGCAGTATAAGTTTGGGAAAATAAGCAGATGACGTTGAAACCCATGCACCTGAAAGCTCCGATCATGCATCCGGTTTGGGTTTAGAAGCAGGGGTACTAGTCACTGGCCCACCATTTGGCAACTACTTGTTTCTGCTGATAAAGGTAGTGCTGGAAACAAAGCCAAAATTGAAATATTCCTTAGATTAGATTAGATTGATGATGGTGCAAAGCCAAGGCTTGTAAAACACCTCCTCCCGCTCCCCTCTAATTCCCGAAGCAAATCTGTGCTCCCAATGGTCAAGTGGAGCCTTGAAGCTGTTAACAGATGGAAACCGAAACAATGTGCTCCGGAAGGGATTTCCAAGGACAAACAGTCCATTCTGTGAAGAAGAATTGTCGTCAGTAAGTCTAGAAACTCGGTTGCAGTAAAAATTTGAAATTACGGGGAATAACAGAAAGGGTTAATAGAGAAGGAATCCGACAATATTTGCTAGATAAGGAGAAGACCACCCCTCTCAAACCTGTCAAATTTATCCCAACGACATTTTTTATCACGTCACTATTCAACTAAATAACCTAGGTATCTGGTTCTCTGTGATCTGAAGTTAAACTTGAATTGATGCTAATAGCGTTTAAGCATCTAATCAAAGAGATGCACGTATAATCGACTACTTACTTCCGGTGATGTACAAAAGCTTATGAAGGCTTGCAAGGCCAGCGTTGGAGTACTCCAGTCCTGTCTGGTATCTACTCTTACTCAGTGATATTGATCTGAGAGAAGTAGTTCAACGACGTTTCACCAAATCCTATCGAAGATTCGAAAACAAATCGTATTCTAAACATTTGACCGTGACGGGGCCGGTCTCCCTTCAGTTGAGGGGGTTTCAGGCTCATCTCTTTTTAATATCCTCTGTTAAACAACCTTGTAGAATTTCACTACTCAGAACTTTTTGAGCTCCGTGTCAGTGGCAAAACTCGTTGCCACCCTCTGGCAATAGTTGTGCCAATTGACCACAAGGATGTACGGAAATCGTTCTTCGCTTATCGGATCGTGCCAGTTTGGAATCAACTGATGTGGCCTCTTCTACAACGTTGGACTTTTAAAAAACGGACAGGCGTTTGGACGTCCCTTAACACCTGCTTAGACCTTTCTAGAATTAATTATTGTGTACATCTCCATTCTCCGTCTCAATCTCCATTTCATGTACCATTCGACTTTCTTTTGTCAATAAATAATTTATTATTTTTATTTTTTATTACTTCTATTATGACAAATGGATTTGTGCTGTTCATGCAATGCTCGGGGTCACTAGCCTTATAGATCCGGCTACCTTGCCATTCGTGGTAAAATTCGACTTATAGTGTTCACGGCCTATCTTGAGTTCTCCGCAGAACGAACACAGATAATCGATTGTACGTTTTCAGTAGCAGAGTGCCTTGTTGATATCCAAGATGGTTACAAAAACAATGGCGGCCATTGATTAAAGCCACCCCCTCCAGGAAGACGTAGCCGCTCACAAAATACTTGCAGGACTCAAGATACACCGCGCACACAATAGCCATCCAACGGAAACTCGAATATTTCCGAAAATCTTAGAGCTCGGAATTCCATCTTCGAAGTCTTTAATATTTAGCACTAAAGCTCACTTGTCATGAAATTTCAACCAAATCAGAACAAAATGGTGATACACAGACAATCGGACAAAAAAAAAAAAACAGAACCCAAATTGAGTCAAGTATTCGTCCTCGCTCGCTTCTCTCGCTCAGCCAATAAATAAAAAAAAAAACACCACAATGGTAGGGAAAACCTAAGGGATGTTGGAACCACAGACTCATGCCGAAATACAAAATCTATCATCTTTATATTTGTATTCTTTTATTCAAATTAGATTTTACTAGGGCAGCCCACCGTATATGGCCGGTTTTATATCCCATTGTTGTGATTTACTCCTTGCATGAAAATTCTGTGATTTTCTGTTAACAGTCGCCCAAGCTTTCATTAGATTTAGTTAGATCCAGGTTTAAGAGACTAGAGGCCTAGATCCCATTTGCATGAAAAAAAATATGACTGGAAAAGATTGTACTGTGCATCTTTATTGAAAACACAGGTCGCATCGTTGCTCATACAGACAATTCAGTTTGAAAGACACACAAACGAACAAAAGAATTGAGATGATCGAGATTCCCACTACGGATGACAATAGAATTAAGGTTAGCGAGATTCCCACTACGGATGACAATAGAATTAAGGTTAGCGAGATTCCAACTACGGATGTCAATAGAATAAAGAATATTGAGATTCCCACTGCGGTCACACACACACACACACACACATACACACAAACAAACAAAAACTACGATCTACGAAAAAAGTGAGAGAAAAATCTGTTAAAAATTCTTGCTGAATTTGTGTAGAGAGCCAAACACCCTCCACTTAAGTAACTCCTGAAGCACTCCTGGCCAACATGCCGACGAAACGAGAAAGACCTTTCCCCACGCCGAGAAAAGACGCACGGATGGAAAAATTTTAAGATTCGAGTGTGAGAAAGGTTTCTGAATCCCATGACGGAAGACGCTTTCAGAGGATGAGCCCTCCCGATAAAGGAAGGAGAGGAAGAAGAAAAAGAAGAAAAAAATCGGAGCTCTCCCATCTACTGAAGGTATAGTAGTGGCACCACCCGCCGCAAGACGCCACACCACCGCCACCGATGCCGCCATCAAGAACTCACGCATGCGTGATGAAAAGCAAAACCTTTTTACGCGGGTAAAGGAAGAGAAGAAGGGATAGGGACGGTAACGGGGAAGAACGACGAGTAGCCTGGGCAGGCAGTTACAGAGAGATCCAGGCAGCTTTTCCAGCAGAAAACGAGCTACCACTTCGGAGCTGACGGGCGGGAAGGCACGTGATGCAAAAATGATGAATACCAAAAGGATGAATGTCAGCGGTTTGTGGGAAAGGAAGGAAAGAACGGAAAGAAAGGGGAAAAAAATGGAGAAAGTGTCTAGAAACCCCTGCAGGCGCGCGGCATGTTGCAAAAGCAAGCTGCTAAAGTTATTGATGATGATGAGGGCCAAGCAACGTTCCAGCAATTCAAAATAAATGTCCAGATGCCGGTGGAAGGATTGAGCACCTGAGCCTAATACCTCTCAACAGAAACGACAGCTTGTGGATGACGTCATTTTTCTCTTTCGCCAATAACTCCTTTGTTGTACCCAGCCGAGAGACAACTTACTCAATTTTGTGTCTCTAGTTAGCACTCGTTCAGCTCTAGAACAATATCGAGCACAAACAGAATGGAAGAACGCTGTTGTTTGCAGTATTCAGGCATCGTTCTTCAATAGGCCTAAATCTAAACTTTGTAATTCATTGTCCACTTAATGGCATTGCCGAGCTTAAGTTGAACCCAAACTACGAATCTAACAACTCGTTCGTCTTATTTGGAAATTACTCTTTGTCTTTGGGAGGGATTGTCTGTTCGTCGGGAGAGGCATTACAAGCGTGCTTATCCGAATAAAGTGGGAGATAGATTATGTCTTTTTACTAGATGTTTGGCCGTCTTGTGGTAAACAATTGTAGTTAAAACCCGGTGTTGTTAGGTTTCTTAATAGTTAAATCTGTATAGAGCAGCGTCATGTGACGTCATATTGGCTACAAGAGAGATAGCTGCAAGGGGCACTAGATTAAAATGGAGGGTTAAACAACAGCACTTCTAGTCAAGGCAGTGCTTTGAGAGCGGCTTTCATATGCTCAAAAAACGTTGTTTTCTCCAATCCTTATGCTGCTAGGATGTAATTGGAAAATAAAGATTCCACTTGCTTAAAAATGTCAGCAACTGCCAACAAATCGACAAAAATCGCTCATTATAGGCCTAATAAATCCACTCCTAACAGCATTGTCTTCAGTAAGCGCCCTTCTTTCCCCCTCCAGTGACCCTTGCAGCTATCCCAGTTACTGGCTCAGTCATAATCAGTCATATTCCGGGGAAGAGGGGGGGGGGGCTACCCTAATTGTGTAAAACGCTGCAGGGAACTGATGTTATTCCATGTTTTTCTGTTAAGGCGTCTTCGAACGCAAGGAAAGTAAAATACAGTGTCGTAAATTAACATAAACCCCATTTAATGAAGACGCCTGGCTTGATGACATGACTAAATTTTTTTTATTTTTAGAAATTTCAGTTTATAAAAATGTAGTTTTCTCCAAAAAATATCACAACGTAATAAAACCTTTAAAAAAAAAAGAGAGTAACGTTCCAGCTTCCGATAGACGACGTTTTCAAACGTTCACTGCCTCACGTCAATGGAATGGAGCAGCAGTCAATAGAAAATCACCTGACTAAAAATGACCTACATGAATTGTACGAAAACTGAGAAAACCAACAAATGTACCGTACGGGTCAAGACACGAGCACTCAATTTGACCTTTGCCTTCGTTGGTTAAATTCGCCACACCAATTCTAAGGTGAACATTACAATCCGATGGCAACCATTCATGGATAGGGGAGTGAAATGCACTGGATGAGTGCTTTTTACTTATAGCGTATTTTTTTTAAGAAACTTTTATAAGTCAAATTTGGCTCAATTGCGAGAAATTTTACTTCATCCCATGTTGTAGCGTAGCCTTCAGAACTAATATGGTGGAGAAGGGGGAAATGAATAAAAAAAAATTCGTCGTTTAAATTACTTAAAACGTGCATTAGTACGTGGTGGGTCACGCACCTGTTTTGAATGGCTACTGTAGCGAATTGTGATGTCTTACATCGTATTGAAGTGATTTTTTCCCCTTAAATTCAAGCAAATTAAGGAATAATCAAATTGAATTCCCTGGTCTTGATCTTCAAGTAATTTTTGTTTGCTTTAATCAGTCTCAGCCCTAGAAAAACTCACAAAAAATGACCCTATAGAAAAGGTTTATAGCTGGTTTTCAGCCCATTGATTTTTTTAAGTGCGTTCATTGATTAGGGGCGGGACTTGAACTGGCGTCATCGTGGTTTGGAAGCCAGGAATCTGACCAGAGGGCTACTGCTGATTACTTTGTTCGGGTTCCCTTGGGACCTTTCACAAAGCTCGCTTTGCTCATGAGGCTCTAATATCAGCCCTGCTTCTTCTAGGGTTAACGTAATTCGCGTAAAATGTTTTTAGTCAAGTGATTTTCTCTTGATTGTGGTCTTTTTTTTTTATCGACCGATGACGTCGTTTTTCAGACGTTGAAACGGTATGCCTACATTTAGATGTTTCAATTTTATTTTTGAACACCTTAGATTATGATAACGGAATATAACTGAAGTGTATAAAGGGTTCCGTATGGAGCAAGGAGTGCTGAGTCGTTAGCATATAATAATAATAATAATAATAATAATAATAATAATAATAATAATAATAATAATAATAATAATA